>JAJEJO010000641.1:655891-673850 GCA_020662805.1 Glaucomys volans
TTCCTTCCTTCCTTCCTTCCTTCCTTCCTTCCTTCCTTCCTTCCTTCCTTCCTTCCTTCCTTCTGTCCTTCCTTCTTTTCCTGGGAATTGAATGCAGGCATATTTTACCCATGAGCCACATCCCCAGTCCTTTCTATGTTTTATTTTGAGATAGGGCCTCCATAAATTGCTTGGGGACTTACTAAGTTGCTGAGACTGGCCTGGAACTTGGGATCCTCCTGCCTCAGTGTCACAAGTCACTGGGATTAAAGGCATTGGCCACTGCACCTGGCAATGCTTCTTATTTTGTCCATATCCCCCACTCCCAAAAAAGCAACAAATTTTAGATAGGATCTTTATGTACTGATCTCCACCAAAATAAAATTTCAAAGGTCATAGAAGATATCTACTGAGTTGATCCTTGGAATTTCTCTACAACATCCCAAATCATTACATTTCTTTGAAATAAATAATTCATTTTTATTTTTTAATATTGTTGTAAATAACTGGCACAAATTTTATTGCTATAATTTCCTTCAGTTGGCTTTTGTTCTATCTATTGAGAAGTAAATTTGTAACAATTGTACTCTTTGGTTAAAGGTATCTACTATGGATTGAATGCTTGTGTCCTGCCAAAATTCCTATGTTAAAACCAAAATTCCCAAAGAGCAGATATTTCTTCTTGGCCTTTGGGAAGTTACTGGGCTTAGCTGAAGACATGAGGAAGGGTACTCATGATGACCAGTTTAAAAAAAACAGAAAAAACAAAAGAGGTAGAGGGGCTTTCTGAAGATAGCCATGTGCAAATCAGAAATCAGGAAGAGAGCCCATTCATACCCACCTCTATTTGCACCTTGGTCTTGAACTTGTCAGCCTCTTACATTATGAGAACAGTGTATCTCACTATCATGTACATCCACAAGACGGAGATTGTAATTAGATTAAGATGTATTCCATGCTTGTATAAATATATTGAAATAGCCTCTACTGTCTTATAACTAAAAGAACCAATAAAAATTATGAGAAATTAATTTTTATTATGTAAGCACCCCATCTATGATATTCTGTTAGAGCAGTCCAAATTATGACAATAGCTAAAGATCATTGAGATATTTACTATGTATCAGGCACTGTTATTTTATGTATAATATCTCATTTATGTGTTATACCAAATCTGTGAGTCATACAGCTACCATAATCTTTCAGAGTTTTTCCATCTCCAGCTTCATATTCTGATTTTTTCAATTGATTTTGGTGCCTCAGCATTTCAATTTCAATCACAATTCTGATTATTCTCTGGGCTGTGTCTTTAAACTATTGAAACAGTTTTGTGAAGACACCAAATGATTCTAGGAATATCCTTGCTTTTTGGTTTTCTTTATTAAGGCAGAAAGGTTCCCCCATTAGGGAGTTATGTGAGCAAAAGAAGATGTGGATTATAAACTTCTCAACTTTTTCTAGTCAGCTTTTTCATCGCTGTGACCAAAGACCTGACAAGAACAATTAGTGGAGGAAGAGTTTATTTTAGGGGCTCATGGTTTCAGAATTCTCAGTCCATAGACTGATAACTCAATTCCTCAGGGCCTGAAGTAGAGGTAGAACATCATGGTAGAAGTGTGTGGAGGAGGAAAGCATCAGGGGATATGGCACCAGAAAGGGGGGGGCGGGGAGAGAGAGAGAGAGAGAGAGAGAGAGAGAGAGAGAGAGACTCCCCTCAATAATGGACAAAATATATATCCCAAAGGTTTACCCTCAGTGACCCACTTCCTCCAACCACATCTTACTTGCCTACAGTTACCACCCAATTAATCCCTATTAGGGGATTAATGCACTAATTATGTAATGGTTCTCATAACCACATTATTTCAACTTTAAGCTTTCTTTCTTTGTCTCACAAATGAGCATTTAGGGAACACCTCATATCTAAATCATTACACAAAATAAGCAATCTCATGGATCTCTTAGCTTCCTTACTGACTAGAAATGAAGTAATTAGTATAATAGAGCATAACATATACATATGGAGAAAAAAATAAGATTCACATAAAAATGATAGTTTTCTTAAAATTGATTTTTTATTTATAATCAAAGCATGTACTTGTGTCACTTTTGTTAGGTTAGTGAGAAGCTCCATTCTATTTTTCATGACTCTGATCTGAGATCAATCTATTTTGCCCTTTAATGAAGAAGAAAATAATTAAAAAGATTAATATGTGTAGTCAGGGTAAGTAGTATATTTAGTGTTTATTAATTTGCAATTTCTTTAAGTAAGTGATAATTCTACCATATTTTTCTTAATTTACTCTGCTTCTGAGAAAGGTAGGACTTGATTCAATCAGCAGAACTCTTTCCAAACTACTTCATCATCACTTCTAAATACAACGCAAACTTTACTTACCAAAATGGATGTCAGTCTGCTATTTGGTAACAAATTACATGCATTATATCAATAATATGGTAAAGGTGTGGAATTCATTATAGGCAAAAAACAATCTGCTTCAATTTCTGAACAAATATAGACAGATTCACTGAGAAATGCCTTTATTTGAATTATCATGAATTAGTAATGATTTTACTTTATGAAAATAATTCATTAGATGATTAACTATTTAAATTTGAACATTTGCACGAAGGATCTTTTTCTTAATCTATAGTGCTAAAATAGATTAGCACCGTCTCCTGCATAAATTGGAGTGCCTGAAGTTTGACTGCTACTACCACGCAGTTATAATATTCACAATCTTCCTAAACATAGATCTATGGTTTCTTCTTATTGTTATTACATTTAACTCTAGAAGACTCCCGAATGAAGTATGCTGATATAAGTTTACCCCTTGCAATGTGATCCAGTTGGCACCTAAGTAAGCTCCGCATATTCCTTCATTTATATAATCATTACACAAATATAAACTGAGCACTATGTGCTACAGGCCCAGCAGCATGTGCAAATGAACCAAACAGAAATTCCTGTCTTGCTAGGTGAAGTGGTGCAGGCCTGTAATCCCAGTGGCTCAGGAGGCTGAAGCAGGAGGATTGCAAGTTCAAAGCCAGCCTCAGCAGAAGCGAGGCACTAAGCAACTCAGTGAGACCCTGTTTGTAAATAAAATACAAAACAGGGCTGGGGATGTGGCTCAGTGATCAAGTGCCCCTGAATCAATCTTCAGTATCCAAAAAAAAGAAATTCCTGTGTTCACAAAATTTATATTCTAGTCCAATGCACAAAACAAATAAATAAACTACATGATTATCAGAAGGTGATCACACCATACAGAAAAGAAAATGGAGAGAGAGTTTGGGGAGTGGGATGGCAATCAAAAAGACCAGCTTGAAAGAAAGCTTTGGAAACAAGATCTGAACAAAGGGAGGCTTTCCTCATGCAATCAAACATAATTTCTACTCTGTATTCATGAGTTCAATATCCATAGGTTCAACCTGAATCAAAAATGTTCAGAAAGGGCTAAGGGTGTGGCTCAGTGGTAAAGCACAAGGCTCTAGGTTCAATCCCTTTGTACTGAAAAAAAAAATCATCTATACTGAACATGTTCAGAGTATGTTTCTTGTCATTATCTCTTAAATAATACAGTACAACTATTTTCAGAGCACGTATATGTTATTAGGTGTTAGAAAATGTCTAGAAATGATTTAAAATATAAATGAGGATAGGATATTTGTAGGTAATAGGCAAATACTGTGTCATATTATATTAGGGATGGAAGCATTGTCACATTTTGGTATCTGTAATGGGATCGGGGGGGAGTCCTGGAACCAATCTCCACTGAAACAGTGGGATGAGTGTAAATACTTTTGAGAAACCCAAATATTTCAATAATCCTCTATAGTCATGCTGTAAATTTATTTTTCTGGGAGTGAGGGAACAGACTTGGCAGAGAGGTGGGTTGATTGGTCATTCTTCCTCCCATTACCCTTAAGTGAGCAGCAGTTTGTCTCCCTAGCTCGTATGATGGAGTTCTGTTTTTTTCTTCTCCAGATTTGATCCAGGTTTTGGCAAGCAGGATATAATTTGACTCAGTCCTTACATTCCCATTGCCAAGGTACACACAACATGTTTGGACATATGGTCTTGTTTCTATGATCTTTTAACCTTTATTTATTATAGATACACCATGGTGTAATGGATCATTTGAGGGAATTGAACACTTGGAATGGCAGCAGGTCTGGTTGAGGCCATCTGGAGATGCTAAGGAAGAAGTTTAGTCCCTTGTGAAACAAGCTTTTACAGAGAGTTAAATAAAATCAACCAGAAAACTTGAAATAACTTCATTTAAAAGCAGGATATGGTGACATTTTAGATAATGGAATTAAGGGATGGATAATTAGATAGGTATGTGATAAAACAAGAATACATCTCCATTCTGGAAGGTACTAGAATAATCCATCAACTTTCTACCCCCGGTCTCTCAGCTTCTAATGTGAGCAAAATGGTTTCCTTTTGGTTTAGACAGGGGAAAAGACAGAATGAAGATGTTGGATGGTTAAAAAAAAGAAGTGTTGAAGAATATTATTTTTCAGATTATACTGTGAAGGTCTTTTAAGGTTACTCTGTACATATTGATAGTAAGTTGTTTCCTAGCAATGATTATGAGTATTTATATTTAATGCCATAAACCACTTTCAATATCAGGTATTGTAGTCTTGGTGATCAATGTGCTTTTCTTTCCCTCAAATTTGCTTTTCACTTCTTAATAATTATTACATAGAGATAAAACAAAGATAAATATATATACACACATACATATGCCTGTGTGTGTGTGTGTGTGTGTGTGCGCGCACGCGCATGTATTCTGATGGTCTCCATATACCCACAAGAATGCCTAAACTTACAAATTTTTAAAAAATGAAATGACATTAAATGTTGGCAAAGTTTTTAGATAGCATAGCTTTCTCATTAACAATTATGGAAGTATAAAATTATGTAGTACCTTTAGAGAAAGTGCCTAGTGTTTCCTACAACACTGAATATATACCTACTCCATGACCCAGCAATTCTACTCCTAGATATTTACCCAAGTCAAAAAGATGGGCACAAAATGATGTATATAAGAATAACTGTAGCAGAATTATTCATAGCCTAAAACTAGAAACATCATGATATCTATTAAATGTGAGTGGTTAAATGAATTGAGATATCCTTATGCACAAGTCACTACTCAACAACGAGAAGGAATGAATTATTAGCCATGTAGCAGCATGAATGAATCTCTAAAATATTACATTGCATGAAAGAAAGCTTAGTCACAAATGTATACTGTACAATTGCTTGTATGCTAATTTTTAAATGTCATCTATGGTAGAAAAAAATGAGAACAGTGGCAATGTCAGAGGATTTAAGTACAGATAACTCAGAATGGCATATGAGAAAACTTTCTGTGGTAACACCCTATTTTGACTTTCTTAAATGATTAAAAAGCAAAAAACATTTTTTTTAGGTAATGAAAATAGTTAGCATTGTAGAATACCTGAACTTTTTTTCCTCTTTAGGAAGAGTCTATTCAAAGTAGGCAAAAGTGGCAAAGGATGTTAAATTTTTTTCCGTAATTTCCCATTTTATGCATTTTCAATTGTTCTATCTATTAGGTTGGCCTTATCTCTTCCAAGTGTGAAGTGGGAAGCAGGTGGAGAGGTGAAGTCTATGAAGGATATGATTTGACAGGGATGCTGAGTTCAGTGCCTGGTGTATATTTAATACCACATCTTTATCTCATTGTACATTTGAGTATTCTTTAGACTTTTCTCCCCTTCTCTTGTTCTCAATTTCTTGAGATTGCTCCCCTACAGCACTCTTAACAAAGATAAATTTATTTTTTCTAGATAGTCACTCACCTTGGTCAATTTGTACTACCACACTGCCAGTCTCTTTCAGTTGAGCTCTGCTCATTACTCCTGACACTCCTTTTGGCAAGTTATAAGGCAACCCCAAGCAGCCTGGCTTTCATTTCATGTTTTTATAATTATGTCAGAATGAATCCTAATGTTATGCATAACTAAGAAGAGCCAATAAAAAAAGAAAAAGGAGGCCAAGTGCGGTAGCCCACACCTGTAATCCCAGTGGCTTGGGAGGCTGAGGCAGGAGGATCGTGAGTTTAAAACCAGCCTCAGCAACGGTGAAGCACTAAGAAGCTTAGAGAGATCCTGTCTCTAAATAAAATACAAAACAGGGCTGACGATGTGGCTCAGTGGTCAAGTGCCCCTGAGTTCAAACCCTGGTACCAAAAAAAAAAAAGGAAAAAGAAAAATTTCCAGGCTGCACAGTCTATGGAAAATATGTGACTTTGGTCCATTTTTGAGGCAATGAAATGATTTCCCATGGTTATCTCTATGTTCACCTGTCCTCCTTCCCATTTTTATTTTTCTGTATGTTTGCTCCTGAAAACAATGCAGGAAAACTTTCACTTTAACTTGCTGTTATGATAGCAATCATGAAATACTTCATTGTACACTAATACTAGATGAAACAGTACTCTAAGTGTTTAGCATCCATTATCTAACTAATCAAAAGACTATAATGTAAGAGTTATTGGATCCATTTTGAACACACAGAAAATACTGTTCAGAGAATTTGACACTGTTTTCTGGAAAGCCTGTGCAGGGTCTAAGGAATGGAGCAGGTAATAATAATAATAATAATAATAATAATAATAATCTAGTTTCATAATACACACTCTCTTTCTTTTGCATTTAAATTTAGTGTTTTACTATAGTGATATGTAAAACATCTGAGCATCAATATTTTCTGAAATAAATCATGGTATATACAAGTAAACACAAGAACATAATCATTCCTGTATTGCTTTCTGTGACTGGCTCCCCAAATTGGAAGAAATATTCCTGGATCTCCAATGACAAACTGTGTAATCAAGCTTAAGAATATGGAGTTCAATGTTACTGGGGTTATCATCTGAGTAGAAAATGTCAGAAGATTCCAATCATGGTTTGTGTTCTCCTGTCAAATAGATTAGGCATCTGCCAAGGAACCTCTGATCTCTAACCAGGCAGTAGCTAAGTTTGAAAATATACAGTTAAATATCTACTGCAGCTAGGACCAGATTAGAGTGTACCAAAGGGTTTTAACATTTCTTTTTTCACTCCTCTGCCAAATAGACTTTGCTCCTGCCTCAGAAATTGAAATCAAAAGCTGATGACATTGCAGGACAAATGTCCTTAATAGAGAGGGATACGTGCATGTGCAACACAGACTGAGACATGAAATTCCTAGCACTAATCAACAGGAGAAAGTTCAGAATTGTTCAGTATGTCAGATTTGCACATAGTAACTGTGTGAGTATCCAGAATATGAATAGATCTGAGGAAACTGTGGCAGAGCCCGCAGTGTTGCCACAGCCTGCTTTCTGAAAAGCTGCAGATGAACCATGCAGTATTGAAAAGATACTCTGGAAATAAATGTTATCTCTTTAGGATGGCTGTTAGAGCGGAAGTATTTTGTTCTTTAAATTGGCTGTCTCATGGACAAACCGGTATTTTGAGAGTATCAGTACAGCTGAAATGGCTTTCACCATTTCTTTTATTCTCTAATAAATTTGTTTTTCTGACTTACTTCTCATGATATTGCATGATAGCAATAATAAGTTATGTAAGGAAGACAAAATTTAATCAAACAAGACACATGTGCCAAAATTTGGTTCTTTTGTCCCTTACTGATCTCTTATTTCTTTGGAACCTCTGTTCCTAAAGTCTGGACCTGGAAAACAAAACAAAATAAAAACAAAAACGAACAAACAAAGGTCTTGCTAAATAAAAGCTATTCTCATCTACTTTTCACAATGTTTGTATGGGTATATATTTGGTGAGTTCATAGAAGTTCAAAATAGAGCATTATCCCATTATCTTCCAATACTTCTTTCAAAGACTGGCAGGGAACAGTAAGACCTTACATACCTCATGGTGATGAAAAGAGGAGAAGGTTCTAGCCCATTTGCTGATCTTGGTGTTGAGGTGTCACTTGTCATCATCAGCCTCATCCTTGTTTGCCAACTATAAGCACCTAATCTAACTCAGAATGCATTTTCTTGACTCTGTCACTATGTAGAGATGACGATCTCTTTTGCTGATCAGGTGAGCCACCTCAGACTTTTTCTCATTTCACAGATATTTTAACATCTGGGCTATAAATATCTTGTAATTTCTTCCTTCTGTGCCGTCACCAGCACCTGTTACCTGTCCCTCAATGAACTTGAGGATTCCCTAAAAGCACTTGCAATGATGGAAATGAAAGGACAGCATATGAAGCCATACCTTGGTATTTCTCTCCACCCGTACCTTTGCTTATATTTCCAAATTGTTAGATAGGATCGGGTGGGAGCACAAAAGCACCTTGTTAATTTTTGCCTTGACCCCATATAAATCACACTTTTTATAAATCTTTGATGACTTTTTCAAAAGAATGAAAAATTACTTCATTTGTATTTATGTTCTAACAGTAAAATATAAAACTTTCCAAGTGACTCCAAGAATTTTGGCCACCTGACCCAAGTTATTGTTCCACAAAGTCAAATTTAGTGTGTGCTTTTCCCCAGTTATTATTTGGAAAGGCTAAGGGGAGTAAATGGTAATTTTTCTCTGGTTTATGCATTCATTTTAGTGTTTCTAGAAGTCATATTTTTGGTAGTTCTGAGACCACTGAAATGCACAAAATATACTTGCTATGTCTTTATCATTTATCCAAAAAGATTGAATCATGTTTAGATTTAACTTTGTGTAGTGAAGGTTATGTCAAAAGAGGGGTGCCTTACTCACTCACTATCTAAAACTAGTTACCACTAGTGAGAAACACCGGAATCTGTCACTGCAGAATGTGGCTAATTTCTCTACTATCACATATCCTTGTTTTGCTAACTTGTACATCTACCTTTAGATAAATTAACCTTGTTTGATTACCTACCTCATAACCTTTGTTCGATTTTACCACCAACCTAAATCTATTATTGGCGTTTTTTAAGACAGTGATTATTATACTCTTATTTACAAATTACTATTTCAAAAATAAATATTTATCCCATATGAAAAGTGATCTTCAGTCGTTTCATTGATTGCTGAATATGTATATTTTGGGCCCATTTGTTGGTATTATATTCTGTCAATCAAAAAGTTTACCCAAATTAAAATACTGTATACATTGATACTATTTATAGCAACAATAGTACATCTTTTATATTAGTCAATAATGGTATTAATATTATATTATTAACTCCCTTACATGAGAATTTCATTGGAATGACCAATCTGATTTTACTCATTCTATAACTATATCCCTTTGGTAAAGTAAATGCTTATTTAATATATTTATGTGTGTACATGATCACACACAGGCATGAGAAGATAAACATGCTATTTGCAGTTCTTTAGTGACCCTCTGAAATATAGTTATACTCTACCAACCAGCTTCTATTTTATTATAGGCTTGTGTGTTTTCTTGGTGTAGATGAACATCAAGTAGAGTCCCAGGGTTTCTGGTTTAGATTCTGTTAGGCCCAAAGTTTGTGAAGAAATTCTTGAAGGCTAGATTAAAAGGAAACCGCAGTAGGTTTTAGTACATTGCAAAGATTTGTGAAAGACAATTTATGATAATATAAATACAGATTAATATTTCTATGACCCTGTACCTGAGAAGAATTTTTACAAATGTGATTATAACTCTTCTTTTTTTCTCACAACCCATATGCAATGCACAAGCAAATTTTTTTCAGCATAACTTTTAACATATTTCACAATAGGGTGACATTTTATACCCTTTTCTATGTCCAAAGCATCATTCTCCCCTTAACTATAGCAATCAATTTACCTGTCTCTCTGGTCTTCACCTTGACCTCTCCATTCATCTCAGAGCAGCAAAAGTGATTCTTTTAATTTTAAAAGAATGATTATAAATTTCCCTGCTCAAGACACTGCCATATTTGTAAACTATACAAAATAATTTAAAAAAATATATTATCTCATGATTTGTGACTCCTGGTTATTTTTTCATCCTTTTTTCCTACCTCTGACTGCTTTGTCTACTGTACTATAGACATACAGGCCTCCTTGCTGTCTCTTAAATGCACATTTCTCAGAGTCATTGAAATTATATTACCTTGTCTGGAATGACCCCAACCCCTAGTATTCTATGGTTTTCTCACTCTTTTCATTTAAGTCCCTGATGAAAGGTTAGCTCCTCAAATGAGCCCTTTCTCACTATGTTGCATTAACTAGCATAATTCCTAATTTCCACCAATGTTAATTATAGATTGTTTTTCTTCACATGATATATAATTTTATTCATATATATAGTTTATATATAATTTACATATATATTATGCATATGTTGTGATTTAGGTATGAAGTGTCCCTCAAAAGTTCTTGTGTGAGACAATGAAATGAGGGGTGAAATGATTGGGTTATGAAAGCTTTAACTTAATCAGTGCATAATCCTCTGACAGGGATTAACTGGGTGGTTACTGTATGTAGGTAGGGTGTAGTTGGAAGAGGTAGGTCATTGGATCATGCCTTTGGGGTTTATATTTTGTCCCTGGAGAGTGGAGCATTCTCTTTCCCCAGCTCTCTCTTCTATTTCTCTCTCTCTCTCTCTCTCTCTCTCTTTCTCTCTCTCTGCTTTCTGGTGCCATGTCCTGAGCTGCTTTCCTCTACCACACCTTTCCACCATGATGTGTTGCCTTACCTTGAGCTCTGAAGAATAAAGTCTGGCATCAATGGACTGAGACCTCTGAAACCATGAGCCCCCAAATAGACTTTTCCTCCTTTAACTGATCTTTTCAAAACTTTTGGTCTCCATAGCAAAATATTTAGCTAAAACTATATATATATATATAATTGTCTACCATATGCTTTGCCCAATACTAAAAGTGTTATATATGGTTAACAATTTTGTCTTGTTTCAATAGCATATTCTCAGACTTTAGAGCATCTCATTGTTACCAAGCATTGAATAAATTTATGCAGACATGACTAATCAATTAATTAAACTATAGCAAAATGATACCTGTGCTCTGGGAAATCTTTTTAGCACTAGTTTTGCATAAGACCAAAATAAAAAAGAGAGAGAGAGAGAGAATAATTTCAATTCACAAGACCAGCAGTATAACCAGTGTCTGAGTCTACGGCTGTAGATAACTCAAAAGCTGCACTAGATTTGTAAAGCATAGAACTATAGAGTCTTCTTCTCTGATTCATGTGAATGATGGGGATCAGGACCATTTTCTGGAAAATATAGAGTACTTTGACACCCATGACTATGATAAAAATGAACAAATTTATGAAAAGTGTTTTCTTCATTGATTTAGTATCTTTAATGCGATTTGAGTTTCCAGGTGCCTGTATCCTATATTAAATATAAACTATGTCACTCCCATGTGTCTGTCACTCTTTAGACAGTGACTCACAATGTGGGCCTTTACTATATCATTCTCCACATGGTTCCAAACATATATGTTATGTTCATAAAGGTTTTTTTTCTTTTTCTTTTCTTTTTTTTTTTTTTTTTTTTTTTGCAGTGCTGGGGATTGAACCCAGGGCCTTGTGCTTGTGAGGCAAGCACTCTACCAACTGAGTTATATCCCCAGCCCTACCATATAGTTTTAATATGGACATATTTTCTTTTCATTAGATAATATGACTTAACCAAAAGAGATTTTAGTGTGACTTACAGGATTTCTGATATTAGAAAAATGTTTAAACGAACACATTTCCAAAATTTGCCAAATGATATATAAGCATATCAATCTAGTCATAAGAGTTGATCTTTACTGAGCATTTATTACATGATTGACACTCAGCCTTTAACCACATAAGATGCAAACTATAATCTCTTCTTTATAAGTGACAAAATTGGGGTAGAGAGGCTTATTTATGTAGCATATTCAAGATTTCTCAGTGAATATTATTATTCCAAGCCTACATTTTCACATTTCTTATTAGCAGGATATTGATAGTCCTTCCTCTCATGAACAACTTTCTCTAACATCATTAGCAAGCATTTTGAACTTCCACAGTGTGAAGGAAAATGATGTTATTTTTCAAATATGTAGCTGGACGAAATCTGTCCATAATTCTATCAACATGTTAGGATATGTTTGACTTTAATAATGATTTCATAATAATTAAGATTTAACAAATATAATGATGCTTTTTAGTTTACAAAAAGATAAAACCATATTTGACAAATGTTCATGAGAATACAGAGAGAAAATGGAATTATATTTAGTTGGTTATATTAAAGGAATTATTATTAAAGTAAATGAGTTTCTCATTTGGCAGGTTTTGATTCCTGAAATAATTAGATTCCTAACTTGGTATTAAATTAAGCTGCTATTTTTAAAGACTATCTTACATTTTAGAAGAATGAAAGGATCCTTATTTAAATTAGTGGAAAACACACATTGATAACACCAACCTTTGTCAAGTATAGGAAAAGAAAACTAACAATTGTTAAGCCCATATTTAAAGCCAAGCTTTTAATTTCATTTCATTTAATATAATTTAATGCAATGTAATGACCCAGTAAGGTACATTTTATTACTCCTATTTACATGTGCAAGAAAACTGAGACAGTTTAGGGAATTTGACCAAGGATACTTAATTGGTCAAGGATGAAAGAGGAATTCAAATAACTACAAAAGGATAAATTCTGTCAAATTATTTTGTTTCTCATGGCGTATTTGTCTCTTTTTAAATTCTTATCCTGCAAAATTTCTCTCAGTCTAAATATACTCCCTAGCACATATATGGGACTCTGTGCATAGGAGCAATTGAAAAAGTCAAATGTTGAGCTGTTACCTAAAAGAAAATTTTCCTTCATAACTGAAATTATACAGCAGTATGATAAACTTAAATTCACAGAACGCATTTGCAAACTTGAAAACACACACACACACACACACACACAGAGAAAAACACACAAACACAAACATACACACATAAATTTTGTTTAACAACATGAATAACTGACACATTGAGAATCATACCAGATGGAAAAAGAATCCTGAGGAATATCAAAACTCAGAAATGAGTTCTGCAGTATGTACAAAATAACATACATTCCTATCACAATGGATTTTTTTTGTTTTTTTTTTTGCGGTGCTGGGGATTGAACCCAGGGCCTTATGCTTGTGAGGCAAGCACTCTACCATCTGAGCTATGTCCCCAGCCCTCACAATGGATTTTTAACTCATTTATATAAATCAGATAAGATCGTGCATAAAGAATTTCTGAAGAAGCAATTATAATAAGTGTACTTTAACACTATTCATGGTTACCTAAGCATAGAAGACACTTAGTAATGAGCTATAGGAAAAGATAAGGTATTCTACTTCCCCTTCTGTAACCACCTCTCACATGTGCTTCAGTTCTGTGCACACCCAGCACTAGCACTGCACTTGGTCTCTTATTTGAAAAAATTCAGGAGACTAAAATATCTTTATGCTTGACAGGGAGTGAAATAACCTGTGCATGAAATGTTCACCGTTTTACTAGTGTATTTTTTTGGTGGGATGTCTTAAATTGCTTAATGGTCTTTAATAGCTACCACTTGAAATTTACAATGGGTCGCACTCCAAAATTATTTGAGAAAGTAGTACTCTGAAAGGTTACCAAAATTCAGAGGTCAAGTGTAATTTCAAAATTAAATAACCCAAATGATGAAATAAAGATTTGCTTATTTTTACCAAGTACTTGATTTTACATAACTATATAAACCTAAAATATTCAATCTACTCATTTTACTTGTTATGATTATTTATATTATTACACAATTAGATTACCTCTGAGAAACTCAAACCCTCAGAATTATGCTTACTTGTGATAGAATGTACTTCTCTCCACTATAGAGCAGCAATGTTAAAGCAGATTTAAGCAAAAACTAATTGACCTGTTCAGCCATTTAAAAATGCAGAAAAAGGCTAGGGATATAGTTCAGTGGGTAGAGTGCTTGCCTTGCAAGCACAAGACCCTGGGTTCAATCCCCAGCACTGAAAAAAAAAAAAAGAAAGAAAAAATTGCAGAAAAAGTCTAGGTGGAAAAATCAGTAGCATATTTCAGTTATTAACATTTCTTTGTGGATTTTTTGTTTTTTCCTCAGATTCTTCTTTAAATACAATTTTCGTATTACTTCTGAAATGCTGATATTAATTATAAAAGTAAAATGCTCTCTCTAAATTTCATTTTTTTAACTGAAAAGTTTAGAGCTAATTCAATTGAAATTATTTCCGATATTGATTACACAAATTTTCCCTTTTAAAAGTGTTGTACACTTTCTTAACTGCAAATTGCAGTATAAAAACTAAAAAGTTTTTACATTCAAAGCGTATTTTCTAATGAAAACACACATGTATATAATTAGATTATATCTGAAATGTGTGTGTATATGTTTATTTTTTATATATTGTGTATATGTAAAATAAATACATGCACAATATAATCTACTTAAAATATCTAGCTAAATGTATGTGAAATTACTGGAGATTGTCAGTCATTAAACATACTCTGAACCAAAGATTGGTATTTTTTGTGGTTTGGGTTTGAAATGTTCCCCAAAGGCTCATTTGTTGAAGGCTCGTCCCCAATGCAGCCATCTTCTGTGGTGGGGCTTTGGGGAAGTGATTGGATCATGAGGGCTCTAACCTTCTCAGTAGAGTAATCCATCCATAGACTCACAGCTGCATGGACTATGGGGAAGTGGTAGAAACTCTAGAAGGCAGGCCTAGTTGAAGGGAGTGGGTCTTGGGGGCATGCCCTGGGGATTATGTCTTTAGCTGACCCTTTCCTCTCTCTTTCTCTCCCTTTATCTCTCTCTCTCCGTACTTTCTGGCTAACATGAAGTGAGCAAATATTCTCTGCCATGTCCTTCCGTGATGCTATTCTGCTTCACCACAGTCCCATAACAATGGAGTCAGCTAACCACAGAGAGAAACATTTGAATCTATGAACTATGATAAATCTTTCCTCCTCTGACTAGATTTTCTCAGGTATTTCATCACAATGATGAGAAGCTGGTTATCAAATTACAACCCCTCCCAATTGAGTCAGAAGTTTTGTCTCAGGGAGCAAAGATAAAGACAAAACCTGGTAGTTAATATGTGCTTAGCCTGTGCCAGACACAGATCTCAATGCTTTACTACATTAGCATCACTTTATCCTCATATAAATCATATGGTGAAGGTATTTTGCTCATCTCTATTTTTCAGATGAAAGGACTAATTCGTTAATTAACTTGCCCATAATAACTCTTAAGTAAGTCAGTGGAGCCAGGACTGAACCCGAACAGTCTCACTTTAGAGACAGCAATTGTCATTTCTTCACTACAAGTGAAGTGTTGTCCTGAACTTTCTGTCTTATCATTATAGAGATTGACAAGTGGCAAACCTCACTACTTTTCATATTTGTAAAAAACAAACTAAAGTTACAGAATCATAAGGATGAAACATGCTAGCATGTGTAACATGCTTAAAATAAGAGACTCAACAAAATGAGTTATACACTTCAAATTATGCAGTGCTTAGGCAGTGAGTGGGGATGGAATTGCTTGTTTAGATACAACATGAGAAGCCAACCATAGAGTAGATCCTGGACATTGTCATATAATAGCTGTGTAGACAAATTATTTAGCTTCCTTTCATTCCAGATCCTTAGTTATTAAGGAAGAAATAATACCCCTTTATCTCAATCCATTTTTGCTACTGTATCAAAATGCCTTAGACTGGATAGTTTATACATTGCACAAATTTATTGTTCACATTTCTAGAGACCGGGAAGTTCAAGATAAAGGCTCTGGCAGATTCAGTGACTAATGATTGTTCCTTGTAGATGGCACCTTCTGTGTGTCCTCAAATGGCAGAAGAGGTGAAAGAGGCATATAAGCTCCCTTTAGCCCTTCCATAGGGGAACCAATCCCAATTTTGAGGAAGATGACCTAATCACCTCTCAGGCCCTACTTCATTATTTGAAGTTTAGGTTTTCACATATAAATTTTGGAGGGACACAAGCATTCAGACCATAGCCTTTTACCACTAGCCTCCAAAGTTCATCTTTCTCATACTCAAAATACGTTTGTTCCATCCCATTGCTTCAAAAGTCTTAACTTATTCCAGTGTCAGCTCAAAACTGTGAACTCCAAAGTCTCATTTGTCATCTAATCAGACATAGATTAGACTCAAGGTTTGATTCATTCTTTGCCAGATTTCTTTCCAGCTGCAAATCTGTGAAATCAAACAAATCTTTTTAAAATATAGTAACGGGGATTCAAGATGGCAGACTAGAGGAAGGCTGCATTCCTACTTGCTCCGTGGATTCCTACTTGCTCGGGATTCAAACAGCAGGAATATGGCTCTCAACGAGATTTTATATTCAAATCACAAATAAGAGGTCCACAGTCGCTGCTCTGGAACCAACTCTGCCGGGCTGGGCTCGGCCTGGCCATGGCCAGTTACCACCCGGGAGCTCCGGACCCCACAGTGGCTTCGGAGTCACCGACCTGGACCTGCGCCAGCCAGCAAGTGAGTGTGGGTCCCCCAGCAGCGGCTTCAGAATCAGGACCCACTTCGGAGTCACAGACCAGGCCTGGGAGCCAGCCGGCAAGTGAGTGCAGGTCCCCAGCAGCGGCTTCAGAGTCACTGACCAGGCTCTGGCCCAGCCTGCAAGTGAGTGCAGGACTCCAGTAGCCACTAGGAAATCACCATCCCTAGGCCAGGTTCAGGCCTGAACCCAGGGCAGCCTCAGCTGTGAACACATACCCACCAAGCCATTGGGCCGCCATATCCAGCTCCAAGCCCAGGCCTGCACCCTGTTCCTGGTCTAGTCTCAGGCCGGCACCCATGCTGTTGCAGACCACCTAACAACAGCAGGTTACCTTAGCCCACAAACATTGATTATCCCTGACTTGGAGTTAGTGGGACAGCATCCTTCTTGGGATACAGGATTACTAAGCACCTGACAAGCATCAGACTCCTGAACAATAGGAAGTTTGAATAGTACAATATAATTTTACGGCAGAACTTTCTTCCTCTTTTTTTTTTGTCTAAATAGTAATATTATGATTATTCCTAATATACTTACTACATTCCCACTCCTTTCCTATTAATACCCTTATCATTCTATCATGCTCTAATATAGCAGTGTCCTTGGAGACCCATTCTCTTTTCTCATGCTAAAAACTTATTTCCTCTAATTCTGCTCTCACTATTCCTATGAAATAGTAACTCTACAGACTCACTTCCTATCTCATTAACATTATATTCTAAACCAATCAGCATTTTCTTTTTCCGCTATTTGAAATTGTGGCCCTTATTATAAACCTATTGATTATGCAGCGGATAATTTACACTCATTTCTGTATACTATAACACAGTTTATATCTAAATAGTTCTATATGGTTTAAGGACACATATTGTTTATATGGGGTACTGTGAATAATAATCTCTTCAAAGTGAGGTATTGGAAATCTGCAGGGACACTATAAGTCTTTACAGGGAAACTGCAATCCCTTAGACTCGCACTACTAGAGGGCAAGATACACAAGCAACATGAGAAAGCATGGGAAGAAAATGTCCCAAACAAACCTATACACTATATCAAGAGAACCCAAAGACATCATGGTAGAAGGAATGACAGAAAGGGAGTTCAGAATGTTCATAATTAAAATGATCCGAGAAGAGAATGATGTGACGAGAGATCAAATTCAGGCTATGAATAATCAGCTAATAGAGCAATTGCAGGAAGCAAAAAATCATTTCAATAAAGAGATAGAAGTTCTGAGAAAAAAACAAACAGAAATCCTTGAAGGAAACAAGGAAATGAAGGAAACAATAAACCAAGATAAAAACTCAATAGAAAGCATAATCAACAGAATAGATCACCTGGAAGACAGAACCTCAGACAATGAAGACAAAATATTTAATCTTGAAAACAAAGTGGAACAAACAGAGAAGATGGTTAGGAACCATGAATGAAACCTCCAAGA
>JAJEJO010000641.1:678850-747878 GCA_020662805.1 Glaucomys volans
AAAGCTTTTTCTCAGCAAAGGAAACAATCAGCAATGTGAAGAGAGAGCCTTCAGAGTGGGAGAAAATCTTTGCTACACACACTTCAGATA
Organism: Glaucomys volans; assembly: GCA_020662805.1. NCBI lineage: Eukaryota > Metazoa > Chordata > Mammalia > Rodentia > Sciuridae > Glaucomys > Glaucomys volans. The sequence goes on from JAJEJO010000641.1 coordinate 678,941, forward strand.
GAGCACTAATCTCCAGAATCTACAAAGTACTCAAAAATCTTTACACCAAGAACACTAATAACCCAATCAATAAATGGGCCAAGGAAATGAACAAACACTTTGTAGAGGAAGATCTACAAGCACTCAAAAGATTCATGAAAAAATGTTCAACATCCCTTGTTATAAGAGAAATGCAAATCAAAACCACCTTAAGATTTCATCTTACCCCTGTTAGAATGTCTCTTATTAAGAGTACAGGCAACAACAGGTGTTGGCGAGGGATGTGGGGAAAAGGGTACACTCATACATTGCTGGTGGGAGTGCAAGTTGGTGCAGCCACTCTGGAAAGCAGTGTGGAGATTCCTTAGGAAACTTGGAATGGATCCACCATTTGACTCAGCTATCCCACTCCTTGGCCTATACCCAAAGGACTTAAAATCAGATTACTACAGTGATGCAGCCACATCAATGTTCATAGCTGCTCAATTCACAATAGCTAGGTTGTGGAACCAACTTAGATGCCCTTCAATAGATGAATGGATAAAGAAACTGTGGTATATATACACAATGGAGTATTATTCAGCCAAAAAGAAGAATAAAATTATGTCATTTGTAGGTAAATAGATGATGTTGGAGACTGTTATGCGAAGTGACATCAGCCAATCCCAAAAATCCAAAGGCCAAATGGTCTCTCTGATAAATGAATGATGATGAATTATGAGGCGGGGAAGGGTGGCTAGAATGGAGGAAGGATAGATAGCATAGAGGGAAGGGAGGGGTGGGATTGGGATTGGGGGGTAAGAATAATAACAGAATGTGTGACAGACATCATTGCCCTGTGTACATGTATGAATGCACAGATGGTGTGACTCTATTTTGTGTACAACCAGAGAAACAATAGCTGTACTCCATTTGTGTTCAATGAATCAATAAGTAAATTAAAAAAAATAGATAAATAATATAAAATAAAATAAAATATAGTAACAGGATTAATATTGGACAAGTATCCCCTTCCATAAGGGAGAAATAGGAAGAAAAGACATAACTGTGATCCCAAGTATGTGTAAAACCTAAGAGGTTGAACAACTTTAAATCTGAAAACTTGAGAATAAGCTTCAATTCCATGTTCAACCTTCTAGACAGACTGGGGTGGGTTGGACTCCCACAGCTGTGCAGTCCCACCACAACTTTGCTGGTTATAGCCCGGGCACCAGCAACTCTTGCAGCAGCTCTCACATGTTGGAGTAAAATAACCATGACTCTCGCAGGCTGGCAACACACACTGCTAATCCACCATTCTTGGTTCTTGGGGATCCCTGCCCCCACCTCCTTTCTGGGCATTGCCCTAGGAAAGGCTCTGAATGGCCCTTTTCCCATGCAGTTCTCTTCCTGGACCTGAGGACTCTACAGGACAACCTCTGGACGATACATGGAGGCAGCCGGTTCCCACAACTCATATGCTTGTGTCCACAGCAAAAATAGAAAAGCACAGCACTGCCAGTGACTACCTCCCAGGTCTCCTGGGGGTGTCTACTACACCTGCACTGCTCCTCGGCCCACTTGGGCTCCCCCTGAATCATAGACAATAGTTCTATTCCCCAATACTTGGGCTTCTAATTGGAATTGCAGCTCTTCAGAATGCCATTAGGGTCATTCCCACTGGTCTTGATGAGTAGCACCAGGCCTATCTTTAGTCACACTAATCTTATCCAAGGTTTCCTTGGGCACACTCTTGGTGTTTGATCCTCAGTATACTTTTATTCTTTCAATGTGGTCTGGCTCAGAATTTTTCAAGTTAGTGTTTTCCTTGTGTTATAGATACCATCTTTAATTCATTCCTCCCTTCTCTCATTTTATGAACAAGCTGTTAAGGTAAACCATGACAGCTTCAAGACTTTGGTTAGAAATTTCTTCCATCGACATATAAATTCATGGCTCAGTTCTACCTTCCACAAATCACTAGTATACAAACAAAATTCAGTGAAATTCTTTGTCACTTTGTAACAAGAATCACCTTTCCTTCAGTCTCTAGTAACATTCATGTCCATTTGAGGCGTCATCAAAGTTAATGGTACTTGCATATTTTTGTCACCCTTCTGTTCACAACCACTTAGGTGATCTCTAAAATGAATGAGACTTTCTCTATGGCTATCTTCTTTTGAGGCCTCATAAGAATCATCCTCATATTCAGTTTATACCATTATAGATTTTTTTCTAGAATTCACTTCAAAATTCTTCTAATCTCTACTTTTTATCCAGTGTGGTTATCAGGTAAGTATATATTATGCCTAACACAGAGTCTGTACATAAAACTATACTCAAAACATAATTGTAACCATGGTTTGATATCATGGATTTACCCATCCTCTATATCAGAATTTGTTTCTATTAAGGGCTGAACAATATTTCATTGTATATATTTTTCACATTTTATATATCCATTCATCTACCAAAGGACATGTGGGCTATTTCTGCAATTGGGCTATTTTAAATAATGTTGCTGTACCCTTCAATAGATGAATGGATAAAGAAACTGTATATATATATATACATATATATATATATGGAATATTATTCAGCCATAAAAAGAATGAAATTATGGCATTTGCAGGTAAATGGATGAAGTTGGAGAATATCATGCTAAGTGAAATAAACCAATCCCCCAAAACCAAAGGCTGAATGTTTTCTTTGATAAGTGGATGATGATACATAATGAGGGGGGCTGGGGGTAAGAGAAATGGAGGAACTTTGGGTTATGTAGAGGGAAATGAGGGGAGGGGAGGGGGCGGGGAAGGAAAGATAGTGGAATGGGACAAACATGATTACCCTATGTACATATATGATTACACGAATGGTGTGAATCTATATCATGTACAATCATAAAAATGATGTTGTACCCCACTTGTGTACAATGTATCAAAATGCAGTCTCTAAAAATAAAACAAATAAGAAAAATAATGCTGCTGTGAACACTGGTGTCCAAGTACCTTTTGGGCTCTTGCTCTCAATCCTTCTGGGCATATGCTTCAGAATGAAATTGCTAGGTTATATGGTAATGCTACGTTTCAAACTGTTAATAACTATCGAATTGTTTTGCACAGTAACTGCACCATTGGAAGTCTTATACATCTTCACCATCAATGTACAAGATTTCCAATTTATTATTTCATCTTTACCTAATCTGAAAATTTATGACATTTATATTTGCAATTACATTCTTTCTGAAACCGATATTTGTGACTGGTGTGTCTCAAGATTTGCCATTTTGCATGTACTTATCCGAATCACACAGCACCCATCTCTTTTTGTATGTGTATAGTCAAATATCCATAACATAAAATACATCATTTTAGATATATTACATGTACAATTCAGTGGCATTAAGTTCTTTCACAATGTTATGTACCCATCAACACTATTTCCAGAACTTTTACTATTCCAAAGGAAATTCTTGTTTCTGTTATTACTTGATTTTTAAAGAGAGAGAGAGAGAGAAATGGATTATATATCTACCTATATATGTTTGTAGACTTTCATCTTTAGCATTGTTTATTTCTATTTTTTAATTTGTTTCTATTGACCTATAATTGTACATGTTTTTTGGGATACAGTATGAAAATTTGGTGCACATATACAGTGTATAATGATCATACCAGGATAATTAGTATTTCTATCTCTTGAAACATTTTTCATTTCTTTGTGCTAATAACCTTAAATTTGCTATACACATTTATTAAATTAATTTATTATAATATATATTCATTTTATAAAGAACTAAAAGGTTTTCTAATTTTTTTTCTAGCCAGCATTTGTGATTTTGTGGGGTGTTTTTGTTTTATTTTTTAATAATAGCCTTGCTAATGGATATGAAGTGAGATCTCACTGTGGTTTTGATTTACATTTCCCTAATGATTAGTGATTCTGAGCATCTTTTCATATGCTTATTGGTCCTTTGCATATTTTCTTCAGAGACAAGTCTATTCAAGTCCTTTGCCCATTCTTGAGTTAGGTTGTTTGTTTCATTGTTGTGAGTTACAAGTTCTTTATATATTCTGAATAATAATGTCTTACCAGATAATATGATTTGCAAATATTTTTCCCAGTTTGTATTTTCATTCTTGGCAGTGTCCTTTGATATGCAGAAGTTTCTACTTTCAATGAATTCAAATCTTTTGTTTTGTTTTGTTTTGTTTTTTGCCTATGCTTTAGGTGTCATACCCAAAATTAACTGACAAATCTCAAGTCCTGAAGATTTCCCTGTATGTGTTCTTTTAGAGTTTTAAAAGTTTAGTTGTTACTTTATGTTTGATACATTTTGAGTAAATTTTTGCACGTGGCATAGGTAAGGGTCTAACTATGAAGTCCTTTATATGTGGATATCCAGTTACCACCCTTGTAAAGACAGTCCTTTCCATGAATGGTTTGGCACTGTGTTGAAAATAAATTGACCATATTTATGAATGCTCATTTCTTGCTTTTCTAGTCAATCTGTCGGTCTTTTTGTCTGTCCTAATGCTAATCTCACACCATTTTGATTACTACGACCTGTCATAAATTTCAAATCAGGAAGAATGAGTCCTCCAACTTCATTCCTCTTTTTCAAGATTGTTTTTGCTACTCAGAGTTTCCTGACATTGGATGTGAATTTGGGGTTGGAATTTCCTATTTCTGAAAAGTGCCACTGCATTTTGATAAGGATTGCTCTAAATCTGTAGATCGCTTTGAGGAGCATTGTCAATTAATATTGTCTTCCAGTCCAGGACCACAGGATGCCTTTTCATTTATTTGTGTTCTTTAATTTCTTCAAACAATGTTTTATAGTTTCAGTATATAAGACTTCCATCTTTATGGTTAAATTTAACCCTGCTAATTTTTTGAATACCAAGTGCTTTTACAATAATTATTTACTGATCAAGTAAACTGTCAATAATTTTTGAACTCAGATTTAGAAACTGACATTTCTCTGTAGAGACAGGATATACTATTTTCATTTTCTATTAGATTATAATACAAAATAAGAAACAATGTTATAGACACCAAATGTATTTGATACTTGCATTCATATAAAGAGTGTTTTAGATGGGCAGCTTTATTGTGTAAGGTTTTATAGCAATTTAAATTATCTTCTCTCTCAAGGACCCATTTCAATGTCAGTGCTATTGGGAACCTGAAGCAAGAGGGCATGTAGAAACAGTGTTTTCTAAACCTATTCCTAAGAATTAGTCTACTAATTTTGTCAAACCTGTTTATATTTTATGGGTCAAATCAAATCATATGACCATGCCCAAGACCTATGGGTCAGGGAAATATGTCAAAGAAAAAGAGAAAAAAAAAATCAGGAACAAATATTAAGTTCATTATAGTTATAAATAAGATAATCTTTCACTGTCGTGATGACAATTCTTTTAGAATTGTGTCTTGCTGTTTTTATGGGGCTATCTTTACATCTATCTGCTTTGTTTCTTTGTGAAGCAGAGAAGATAAGTCCTTTTTCCCATATGTATCTGACAAAATGAATGAAAGTATAGTTGTAAAATAGTTTGGGCAAAGTAGAGCAAAGGTCTATTAATTCTCAGTTTATCATATGTATTAAAAAGAATAATATTATTTTTCTTTTAAAATAGCAAATATCCATAAAAACCCCACAAGAATTAGAGGGGGGAAATAAAAATAAACTTGGATAAAATTTATGAATGATGCAATATTAGTAAAAAGCTTTTTTTTATAAATTAAGACTTTAATGTGCTATTTGTGTTTACATTTTAATTGGATGGTTTTAACTAAATGGAATTGTTCATTTGCAAAGCTTACAAATATAATACTCTTTAATAACTTCCTTAAGTATCAAAGTTCACACCAATAACACATTCTTATTTTCACTCAAATACTCAAATGGTTATTGGATTAGCATAATATGTTAATTTTATAGCTTATATAACATATATTTAGCATATTTTGCTTACCCAAGTACACACAGTATTGTTTAAGTAGTTTCTTTCTTTTTCTGTTTTTTTCTTTTTTCTTTTCTTTTGGTACCAGGGATTGAACTGAGGGGCACTTAACCACTGAATCACAGTTCCCCAGCCATTTTTTATATTTTATTTAGAGACTGAGTTTCTTAGGCCCTCACTAAATTGCTGAGGCTGGCTTTGAACTCCCAATTATCCTTCCTCTGCCTTCCAAATCACCAGGATTACAAGCCTGCACCACCTCACCAGGATTTTGTTTAAGTATTTTCAAATAAGCCTATGTCCTTGTTAATGGTAACTCCAGATTCTCATCTGAAATATTGTCAGAGAAAATGGATGCAACAGTTGAATATGGAGATCTTGGCAAGACCTAGTTTTCTTTCTATGATATACTTTATTAAAGGACAAGTAAAGGTTCAGCATCAAGTGATATTTTGACCATTAATAGTATCCAACACCAGAACATAAAGATGTTGTGAAATTTATGATTCAAATTTAAACAGAACTCTCCCAGCATTTGAGAGAATATATCATTTGACAGCATGACAAAATTTTTAGACAAAGTAGAGTCTGAAAAAGAAAAAAGTATAGAAGAGAGATGCTAATAGTGGTGGACCCATGCATAAACTAGTGGATCATGGTGGAGGTGGGGATTTATACCTTGAAGAATTTCCCCTCTTTAAAGATCCATTAGTGCTACTGAGGAGTTCAGGGGCAGCAGTGAAATGTGGTTAGATATACATCTTAAATAGATCATTGTGGAAGCTGAATAAGGACAGCTTTGAGGGGAGAACACTAGAGGCAGAGACACTAGCTGGGAGACGAGTGCATTTGTTTAGGCAAAGTGGAATGAAACTAAATGAAATCTAAATTAGACCTTCAGATGAGTGCAAGAGACATCACAGTTAAGACCATAGGTTTGTCTGTCAAACTGAACCCCAAGCTCTGCTGCTTTAGGACTTTGACACTATGTAATATGCTTAATCATCCTAACCCTAAATTCGCCTGTCTGATATTTAAATTAGTATGATGCTGGTACATTTCTCATAGGATATATAAATTTAATGAAAAAAGACACATATTTATCATCAGACCCAACATATAAGTATTCAATAAATGAGAGCTAACATTATAATAAGGAAAATAGAGTTTTGCAAAGTTTATAGCTTTAGAAAATAGTATAGCACAAACCTACTATTGAGTCTTACTCAAATTTTAGGGAAATTCGACTGTATAAAACTGCCCCACAGAATACTTTGAGAGATGAGAAAACAGTTTTGGAGAGGTTTAGCAGTACTACATTATAAAAGCTGGGGATATGCTGAATGATCTTATCAATTCATTTTCACTTCATTTCAAATATTCTGATTAATTCTAATGTTTCCTGGTATCAGAAATTGGTTGTTATCTGAGCTCTAACTCTGATAGTGGTTTTCTATATTAATGAGCTACAATATGGAATAACTATTGTTACTTAAGAATGCAGATTTTTTCCAATTAATCTTAGTTTTTCCAGTGCTTACATGGGGTCTGGCAGACAATAGTCACTCAAGAAAGTCTTACTGAATGAATATATTATGCTATTTTTTTAGAAATAGTTAATCAAAGTAGCATAATTGATTTGAAATAAAAATGACAGATCAAGTAAATGGCAATGAAATAATGGCCAGGGAAGGCAATTCTCGTATACTCCTCTAGAATATGTCATGGATGCTTTTCCTTAGAGATTCTTTTCTATATGGGTGAACCTAAGGGAGACAGTATTACAGAAATTTTCAGCCAGAAGATATCCCTGAGACCCTAACATCTCATCTACCATCATCATTAACAGATCCTCTATGTAAGAATTTTTGTATCCTTGCTTCAATGCAGCGTAGAATTACTAAAAGCCTTAGTGCTATTGTAGTTTGCTCATTAATGATCATTTTTGACCCCTGTTACATAATGCCCTATTTGGAAAAATCTTTAGCAAGCTAGTGGCCAGAACTATAATTTTCCTAAGGAAGTTATTTCCACACCTGGTTAATGATTTCACAGCAGCTCCCCTCAACCTTTATACCTGTCCATTCCTGCCCAACTCATTTGGTTATGGATATTAATCACAATCACAGACCAGGAAATGTTTTATTTTAAGGTTTAATAAGTTTACAACTCTTCAAATTGATTCTTGCAGTGTGAATGTTGGTAATCATTACACTTTAATGTCATAGGCATCTTGGAAAAGACTGGAGAAGGAAGGTCTCCATTGACACCAAAGATGAACAGCAAAGATAGAACGGAAAGATAAAATGCCCTTTTCTCAATTTTAAAGAAGATTAATAGTTACAATTAAAATCACCCCTATCAGTGTGCATCGACTCAGACCTGGCTGTGCTCAGAGAATGCTGTTCACAGACTCAATCCAACTCTGCATGCTAGTAAATGCCTCTGTGACGTCGCCACAGGGAGTTGGCTTCCCTCTACATTGACAGAAACGAGTTAGTAATTAGAAGTGAGTGACAAGGTGCTTTTCATCTTTGACGAGGAAAGATTTTTTGTGTCAAAATATCTCACCAGAGGAGTAATTTTCTCTGTGTGCATTTCTTGTCCTGAACACATTTTGCATGATAATAGAAATGGAGGAATTGTTTCTGAATGTTGCTTAGTGACAAATAGCAGATTCCCTGGCTTGGCAGATAACAAGTATCTGAACGCTGTCATATTGTAGTATCGATAGAGAGGGCCCTTCTTAAGCTGGGGATATTTATATCCTGAAAAAATAATTTGTTTTTGATAGAATAAAATCAAACATATTAAAGTGTTTTTATGGTATTATGCTTCTAAAAGCTTAAAATTACCTGACGAGATTGAATCACACAATTCTAAAACATGTTTTAGGAGTTTAATCACCTGAAATTTTGAGCACAATGAGGAGACAAATAACCAGTACAGTGTATTTGCTCTTTTTTAAATCCTACCTTGTCATTCAACACATGGGCTGCTGTCAGTTCAATCCACTTTCAAGCAGTTTATAATTATGCTGGGAAATGGACTGCATTGACTACACTAAACTGGAAAATTTAAAAACAACTATTCATGACTTTCAAGTGGTTTGGAACCTTTTTAAAAATGAAACATTAAAAACTCTCTGTAATTATAGCTTTGCCTGGCAATAGATTCTACGAAGGTGAAAAGAAGAGTTTGGCCTTGAAGTTAGAATTGATGTTGTTGAAAGAACATGTTTTCCTTCATTATTTCTTTGAAGGGATGGGAGAGCATTATATGGAATGTAAATTAGCATACAATGAATCAAATAGAATAGCGGGTAGAAAGGAAGACAATGCTTATCTTGGAGTATGAATCTGATACCCATTGCTGTTTGTGTAACACAGGTGGTATAGACATAAAAAACAAAGATCAGCAATTAAAATAAACAACAACCAGTAAATACCATTATCCACCAAACAGAGGGGGAAAAAATACTTTGAGTCAAAAGCGGAAGGGGTGGTTGGGAAGGAGAGAAAGAGGTGATAAATACTGGAATTTAAAGATCAAATTCAATGACTTAAGAGTACCAAGAGCCAACTATGAATATCATAGGCTGTGACCCAGATCAGACAATAGAGAGAATATGAAGATTTTTTTAAACATTTTTTTAAGTTTTAGATGGACACAATAACTTAATTTTGTTTATTTAGTTTTTTTTTTATGTGGTGCTGGGGATCGAACCCAGTGTCTCACTTGTAGTAGGCAAGCACTCCGCCACCGACCCACACCCCAGCCCAAATATGATTTTTGAGTGTCTCTTGCCTTATCACTGAGATACAAGTAATAGATTTGAAAATAACATAGTACCCCAATTTGTAAAGTTCAGTTTTCTGAATACCTTTGTTAAATTAAGGCTGATGGTATTCTCTGACAGCAGTATTCAGCAGTCATTTTGTAACTTATCTTCTAAGATCCTAATCTTCAAGGGTTTTTGATGAGACCATAGTACCTGATGAAAGGGGAATCACAATGATATTGTTTGCTAAAATCAGATGATCAGAAAACTAATTAATTTTGTTTTCTTCCCCATTTTCTTATTTCCCTATTCCATTGTATGGATTAATTCAGAATAAGTGTAAGAATTTAATTTTATAGTTAATTCCAGAGTACCCTTGAGTGTGCTGCTCAGAACTCTCAGCCTAAAGAAACAAATGGCTCCACATTAATTTCAAATGGCCACAGTTGTTTTTATTTTGCAATAATTTAAGAACATAAGCCTTATCTTCAGTTCCCCAAATAATCAATTACAATAAATGTTCATATAGTGATAATTGTTGATGTACTTCATTAAATTAGTATCCATAATAAGTAAGAAATGGTGTGCATTGAGGAATTTACACATGTAATTCTGATTGATACAATAGGATAAAAGGACTCAAAGTGCAAAATAACTACTTCCAGTCCCATGTTTCTAAAGTCCTCATGAGTGGCATCAGCTCTGTGGTGGTTAATTTGAATTGTCAACTTGATTGGATTAAGAGATGCCAGTGATTAAGAGTCTTCTGGGTGTGTCAATGAGGGTGTGTCTAAGAATGATTGGAATGTGGGATGGTGAACTGAAGTGGAGCCTCTCCCTAAGTGTGGGCAGCACCACCCAATAGGATGGAATAAAATTTGGAGGAACAAGGAAGCAGATGCAAGCTTGGCTCTTCTTGAACAGGTTCTTGATACCAGCTTCACTCCTATGAGGATATTGGACTCTTGCTTCTCCACTCTTCCAAAACACACTCTGCCAGTGATTCTCCAGGTAGTTTCCAGAAGCCTTGCTCTGGGATTAAGGTAGCACTGTTGATGTTTCTTGTTCTGGGCTTCCATGTCTTGGACTGCACAGCTTCTGGTTCTTCCAGCTCTCCAGCCTGCTGACCGCCCTTGTGGACTACAGCTTCTGGTGGTGTAAACCAATCTAATAAATCCCCTTTTTATAATCATACTTCCTGTTGATTCTGTTCCTCTAGAGAACACTAATACAAGCTCTCAAAGCAAAAATTTCACTGAACAAAATACCAGCAAGGAAGAGTTTTCACTCAAGGCTATTCCAGAAGAGGAGAGAGCCTGAACTTACACAGCTGTCACAGAAGGTATGAGGAATTAAAAGTACTGGGAAGAGGTTGACCACCGGAATGTGCTAAGTAAAGTCAATTACTCCTCAAGTGCAAAGAATTTTGTCTGAGATTGGATCATCTGTTCGGCACCTGTGGAGATGAGGTTCCTACCCTCTCCCAGAGCCTGGGGATAGGGATGCTATCTTCCCTGATGCTTTATTTCAAATAGTATTCCAGTCCTTGACAAAGACATCTGTATACTTGTAAAAAAGGTGGAGACAAGGTCTATGTATGTTTCAAAAGGGCAGATAAACAATTGAAAATTTCTAAAGTAAGTGCTCTAAGAAAAGGAAGGTCAAAGGATCAAGAATCAAGAATGAACCTCTCTAACACTTAGTCAAGTTGAGACTACAGGAAAGTCACCTTGGTCAGAATCCATGTCTGTCAGATACCAATACAGAAGTTCTTATCTTTTACATCATATTTAATCTGAATTGTAATGGTTTCCCAAGAATAATAGGTAATATTAAATGTTTGCTTTATTTTCTGATAATATGTTCTCTTAAATTGTCATGTATATAATTGTAAGTTCCTGTCAGTTCATAGTTATTTGCCACATATATATGCATTTTAATGTCTTAGTAGCATTTTCATAAATATTGGAATAAATTTTCTTAAGGTACAGTTGAGAGACTCGAAACTGGCCTACAAAAGTACATGTAGGTAATGGTAGAGATGGAATGAAAATTCAAGTTTTTCAGAACCCAATGGTCTGTGCTCCTTTTTCTGTTATACAAAATAAGTGGGAGTTTGTTATTTTATTTAACAAATTTTTATTGAATACCTGTATCTGCCAAGTACTGTGGCAGGTGGAAGAGATAAATGGTAAACAAGAAAAGATTCCTTCTTTTTGGTATTTACAATCTAGGACAAGGCAGATATTTAATAACTAACTTTACAAAAAGTAGTTACAATTGTGAGATATACTATGAAGGAACAAATAAAAAGAGCATTGAGGACAAATAAGAAACAGGCCAAATTTAGATAGGAAAGATTTCTCTGAGGATGCAGCTGGGATCTGATTCTGCCAAGTGGAAAGAGAACCTAAGAGAGCAGTTTTGAAGGTCTCGAAGCTTTTGCATACACAAGCAAAGGTATTTAATATCTACAAGATAAACAAAAATTATCTTTTAGATTATTTAAGGGAATCAAAAGATGGAGAAAAATGAAATAAAGGAGTCAGGAAAACCTGGCTCTGTCAAAGACTGGCTCTGTGGGATTCAGATGGCTCAGAATCAAATTTATGTGCACAACAGATAATTTATAGAATAATGTTCTGAAGCATCATCATTGCATTAAATGTTTTTGAAAATCTGCTTTTGGTTTGCTGGTGAGACACCCAAGGACCAGTTTTTAGGCACAAGGAACGATTTTGTGTTCACATTTTTATTTTGGACAAACATCATGTGTTAGTTAGTTTTCTGTTATAAATACCTGAGATAATCAACTTATTTTAAAGAGAAAAAGTTTATTTGCACTCATAGTTTTGGAGATTCCAATTCATGATCAACTGGCCCTGTTTCTTTTGATCCTGTGATAAAGCAGCACACCAGTACATCATGGTGGGGAATGTGTGGAGGAGCCAGCTACTCACCTCATACTGGCCAGGAAGTGAAAAAAGAAGAGAAAGAGATGAGAGTATGACAGTCCCCTTTGAGGATATGCTCCAGTGACCTAAAACCTCCCAGGAGACCCTGTTAAAGGTTCTTCCATTTCCCAATAGTGCCAAGTTCAGGACTAAGCTTGGAATACATTAGCCTTTGTGAGACATTTGAGATCCAAATTATAGCACATTGTATTACTAAAATTATTATCATACCTTATTTGCCACACTTGATTTTGAAAAAGCACAGAACACTTTCAACGTGCCCACTAACCTTCAAAAGATAATGACTTGCCACCTTTGAGAAATTCAAATGTTAGTGCTATATAATAGAAAATAAATCCCACTATAAGTTACACTATTTTTGAGTCCTTTGTCTTTGTTTAAATATAAATCATGTTCATTAATTGTCACATCTAAATATTCCCTGGATCCCCTAGAGCCAAGTTGGGTGAGGTTGAGGGATATGGTTGCTGCCTTTTGTTATACATTATAATTGGTTGAATTTGGTCAGGGCTAGTTTGCAGGACACTCCTGGTGAAGCTGAAATGAGTTTCTGAACTTTAGGAAGACTAGAATAGAATGAAATTTAAATAATGACAAGGGATAGTAAAAGCCTAAAGCCTGGTGGTGCTTGTTTCCCTATTCCCTCTGCTATAGGTTTTAGGAGAACACACCACCAGGCCCTTGGTGAAACTTGATTTTCAGCAGCTGTCACAGAGGCAGGGAGCTGCTCCAGATCAGGAGTAGCCTGCTCTGCTCAGCGTAATTGGCTACACAGCCTCTGTTCAAGGGAGGCAGCCTGACACATCACATTCTATTTTTGTTCATTCGTTTGCTTGTTTAAGAAATAAAATACATGTTTTCTATATATTGCTCACAAATTCTTACCTAGGGAAGAAATCTTTGTTGAAAGAAGTAAGAAAAATCAACTCCTAAAGATTAGTGGTGAGAGACACTTTAAGCATATGGCATGCTTCACTCCATGCTCAAATTATGTCCATCTTTAAAAGTGTAGATTTTAAAATTATATGTAACAATTATGTAAATTGCATAAATATATAAATATTATTTATGTATCATTATATAAATGTTATTATTAATTATATAAATATTACTTTAATACACACATTTGATTTCTATGTCCCTGGAATGCTTGCATATTTGCATTGTTTTTATATAATAGCCTACATTTTTTCATCACTACAAATGTATAATGAATAAGTATTTGGTAAGTCAATATTGAGGACTAGAAAAATATGAGAATTAGATGGCATTGGTCAATGATTTTACGTGATTCCTTTAATCTGCCATATGGATTCGATTTCTTAGTTGATACCTAAAATGGGATTAAATTAATCTAATGGATTCCCCCTTAATTTTTAAATCCAATATTATAGGAAAAAAAAAAAGAAACAAGATTACTCCGAATTTAGAGGTCAGACTTTGTCAGATTGCTACCAAATTTTATTTTTGTTTGAGTGCTTTTTATTTTGGATTACATGTTATTTTTAGCTTCTCTTACCAATGTTTTTACTTTACATACATTTAATATAAAAAATAAAACACCCCTCACTGAAAGAAAAATTTTGAGACCAGAAAGCATAATTTCTGTGGCCTTGGGTGTGGTCATCTTTCCACTACACACTTGAGTAGTAAGAGCCCCCATCATTTTTCTCTGTTATTATATGTCATGTATACATATTTCTGTAAACATATTTCATTATGAATTACCAAACCCAGTAAGAAAGTATGAGGTCTTACAGAGTTATTGACATTATAAATGTATGAAGAAGAATCCATATAAAGTAGATTAAAGAAAACTACCTGTCAACTATATTTTATGGAAAATGGCAGAAATAAGCTTGACTTTTCATGCTTATGATAAAACTAACTTTGCAACGTAGCAGTTCACATCAGTGTTTGTAAACTTACACATTTTATTGGAGGAAATGTAATCCAACTGGTTATTCAGTTTGATCCTTAGTGTACAAGTTTCTACTATTAAAAATAATGTTTTTTTCTATATCAATAGCTTATGATCACTGAGCACATAATTAAGGTACCATATAAGCTGTAGTCCAAGAAAATGAAACTAATATTCAATTAACATGTATATCATTGAATAACACAATGTAAAAAATGGTGAACATGAGGACATAGAGTATTCAAATACTCTAAAGTAAGACACGAAGAAAGCCATGAACCTGGCATGATGCAGGGTCTCCTTCCTGAAGAGGGAAAGAACTACGATGTTTCCATATCTGGATGGAAACTCATCAGTGATCACCCATAGGCCTGCCATTGTAAAAGTCATTTGGAAACAGGTAAAAATCTTTGCTGGAAATAAAGGTTTAATGAGGCTGTATAGTGGGGTACATCTCTTATTTTAAATGTCTACTTCATACTATATACCTGTTAAATTGAGATTTACCTACAGAATCCTTAAATACTTTGACATTTAACACTACACAGCACAAATCACTGAAGGCATAAAGTATCTTTTTTAAAATGAATAACTTGAAATATATCATCAAATCATTGGTCATTTTGCAAATTATAATTGATTTTTTTTCAAAAATTTAATAGAGTACCTACCCATATATTTATATATGCACTAATCCCTTTTAGACTGGTAATTCAGCATTCATGTGAAAAGAAGAAAACAAAAATAACATCATTAGGAACATACTCAATTCAAGAAACAATATTATTTGCAAAATTATTGTTTCTTTTCAATACCTTTTAGGACTTTGTTCTTATCTTTATTGTAACATTTACATTATTTTATTATGCTATATATGTTTAACATTTTCTGCTCACTCAATGGACTTTGAGTTTTATAAAATAAGAAAATATATGATATTCGTTCTTCTATTATCAACATCAAACACATTGATAGTGATAATAAGCATTTTATATTTTCGAGAGATTTTGCACTCATGCTTTCAAATCTAAAGAATTTAAAATATGTGTCTATATATCTAATCTTAAATAAGGTTTAGACTTGTGTTGCATGATTCCAGGGAGCACCTAAGTGTTTGGCATCTAGGGAGGGTCAAGATACATTTTTCTGAAAGGAAGGAGTAGATTATGGGAGACTATGGATCTAGCCCTGAATTCCAGTTTTCAAAATACAACAAGGCTCAATCTGCAGACTTTTGTCCTGCACATTGGGGCAGGAGTATAGATGGACATTTATCACAATAATTTCACATTAATAGTCTTAATAATTTCCACTGAAGTGGAAACTTTCTAGAAAGCTTCCTCATGGTAGACACCATGTATTCAAAGAGAGATTTTCCATGCTCCTTGGATTTTTCTGTATGCTAGCTATTAGGTTTTTCTATCAAGAAAAAAATAATACTGTCTAGTATATGTGGAACAACCTTGTTGAGATACAAAGTGACAGTGGAGAGTCAGATAATACCAAATAAAGCAAGAAGGAAAAAACAGAGTTCAGATTGCAACTGTTGGTTTTAGTCCAGAAAAGCCAGTAGACTATTATAAAATAGATGGATTGTAGAAAACAGAGAGATGAAAAGAAAAAAAATAAATTGTCAGTAGAGAACAAGAGGAAGTGGTTCTTAAGGGGCATCTTGAAGGATGATTACTGCATATCCTACTCTGAATCTCTCATGCTTCTCTGTTGTTATTCATTTGAAGTTAACAAATGTCTTCCATTATTCTTAGAGAAACTAAGCACAAAATGTAAATAAAGTATATATACATATGTGTGTGTATGTATGTGTGTGTATATGTGCAAATATATGTATTATATATGTATTCAGATTATGTACATCAAAATGCAAATACATATATATGTATATAAATCAATTTTATTGTTTATTAAATAGTTCCATATGAGCATAGAGAAATCTCAATTTATATATTCATTACCATATACTTTGTAAAAACTCACAAGTGAATTTTTCTTTTTATAAGCCTCAAGAAGTTTATCACATAGCTCCTCTGAAACATAAAAAATATCAAATATAATAGCATATGTATTACTCCCTAATTCAAATTTAAATATCATGCATATAATCCAGAGTCATGAACAATACTCAAGGAAATTAAACAAAGTTTTACTGTTTTCAAAGGATTCTTAGTAAATCAAATCAGAAAGTCATTTGCAATTCATTAATGAGAAAATAATGTAATAGAATATAGCACATTTAATTTTCCTCCACTAATGACCAGAAGACAAAGGTCCACAGTCAGAGCTGGAAAAGTGTGTTCTATTTTCAGCACATCTATTTCTATTTTCATATTTATTTTTCCTTCTAGATAAGATTGAAATGGAAAAAAAAAGAAAGAAAAGAAAAAATAAGAAATCATCTTGAATAAGTGTAAAAAATCAAGCTTTTGATATTAGGTATATCTGAATCTTGGCTTTTGTGTTGATTGCCCTTGAAGCTCTACTCAATTTAATCAATCTCTCTTGGTCTCAGTTTCTCAGTATCTATGAATGGATAACAGAATGTGAATCTATCATGTCGATTGTTGAAGAAAGAACAGGAAATGAGAGACAGCGGGAGAGAGAGAAACCATTTGTGACCCTAGGCTTAGATGTTGGGTGGATAGTGGTGGCACCATATGTAACAGAAAACTCTGGAAGGATGGAGCAGGTCAGTTGAATGTACTAATAACGGTTGAAAGTTTTGATGGACAAGTAGCTAGCAAAAGAATGATTCAGATACTCAACTTGGGATTCCAGGTTGGATAGGAAAGAAGAGGTGTCAAAAGGAAACTGGGTCTAGACAAAACGGAGATCAAGTGATTGAAGATAGAAAAAAGAAAAAGAAAGTTACAGTAGGACCTAAAGTTCTCAGAAACATAGTGGTTTAGATAACAAACTTGAGAATAAAGCCAAAGATGTTTACCAGGAGGGGAAGATTATTGAGCATTAGACTAATAAAAGTAATGAGTCATAATTTATTAATTTTATATGTAATTTTATATTTATACACATAATTAACTCTTGGACAGTTACAGACCCACTTCAAAATGATGGTTATGAAAAGAAACGATTTTGGTATTTTCCCTGTCTAGAAGTGCCTTCTGCCTGGGAAGTTTTATTTCCTTCCTGCAATAGGCTACACTGATTTCCTTATATCAAAGATGTAGGGGAGGTCCTAAGCGAGGGAATCCAGGAGCTACAAGATTTTTGAGCTGTACAAACTAGAATTTACACATAATCACTGCTGCCATTTTCTTTTGCTGACAGCAAGTTAACAAAAGAAAATGTCCTAGATTCAGAGTGAGAAATTTCATCCATCATTTTATAAAAAGATTTAAAAACTTTAACCCTATTTACTCTATGAAGAATATAATATCTATATGGATCATAAAATTACACTGGATTGTGACTGTGAGTTGGGAAAAACATGACAGTGACTCACTATCAAAGATATCATGAACCTACTACAGACACCAGAAGAGTTGCAGATGATACAGAGGAGAAAGAGAAAGATTCAGGGAGTTGGCACAGTCCCAAAGGAACAGATATTGTTGTATGATTATAGAAGTATGATGTGCAGGTTGCACATGAAGAATATTGACTTCATGTGCCAGCCATAATATACATTTTGTTCCAGAGACCCAATGTATCAGTACCTTTCTGCTGCTATAATAAAAATACCAAAATGTCAGGGACATAAAACATTAGACATGTATTTCTTGCTTGTTACTTGAGGACTACAGTTCAGCTGAGATTCTGATCCCTGGATCTACTGCTTCTAGGACTTGGTTGAAAGCCATTCATATCAGTGCCAAGGTTTTCTCTTGGTTGCAAGAGGTAAAAGTGTTTAAAAATGAATTGAAATACAGTTTATTGTTTGCTGTTTGAACTTTCTATCTCAGATGCCTAACAATGAAAAATTATAGTAAAGGTGTAATTGACCTCTTCCTTAGAAATTATCAGAATCCTTCATTCATGTCAGAGGCAGGAAGTGACTCACTACACAGTGGATAGAATTGGAAAATATGGTTTCTTACAGTTACCCCAAGAAATATCACTTACCCAAATGACCACTAATGTGTGCACACAGGAAAAAGAAGAGTAGCTACTGAGCTGATAATGAAGCCCTTTCTCTGATACTATTACAAAAATAGCAGCAATTCTTTTGTTTTCATATAATAAGTTTGGCTTACAGAAATTATAAACCTTCCAATGCTTACGATGTAAAATGATAGTTCATTTTGGATGATTGAGCTAGTTTTGAACAAAGTTAGGTTTCCTAACTTGTTAGAGGAAACTTTGGAGATTTTCCTAAGTGATTTAGGGAAGGGCTTCCTAAAGGTATAGGGAATCTGATTTGGAATAGAATTTGTCACGAAGCAGGTCACTTATGCATACCAGTTTTCTACTTTTTTGGATGGGCACCTTTAAACAATGTTGGCCTAGGAGGTGTTAGGATTGAAGTAGTGTAGAGTTGTTTTTTGTTTTTTGTTTTTTTTAAAGAGCAATAGTCTCTCACATTTGTTAGAAGTTGTGGATTTAAAAAATATATTAATGAAGCATTCTTGTATTTTTCATATATTCCAAGAATATTCTATATATAGAGTGGTCTTCCTTTTGCTTAGTTTACCATGTCACAGAATTCCTTGCCTTATTATTGATGACGTATTATAAAATTGTTTGTTTAGGAAATAAAGCTATTGAATGTTTTTATTTCATTTCTTTTCTATTATCTTTCCACAAGGATTCAATGTTTTTTCTAATTTTGTTGTATCATTCCATATTCCCTGTTGTGAACAATTTCTAGTTTGTTTTCTAAATACACGACTTATGAAGAAAGTCACATGCTCTACTTTCTATAAAAGACTGAATTAGTTAATCTTCATTTAGATTTTCTATAAACCAGTCCCTAACAGTAACATATCATAATTTTATTTCTACCTGCACAACCTCTGATTACAAATATAAGACTTGGCATTGACAACCAGAGTGTTAAAAATGTTTCCCTCTCAAGAAGGTATCTGGAGTTATCTGTCTTTGGCACTTGTGATAACAGAGTACAGATTACTTTTTTGCTGGGACTTAGATTGACTTGACATTTTGTCTTTTCTCTGGTTAGCTAATAGAAACAAGGTTCCCCACCCAGGTAATTTCTAACATCTGTGAGCAAAACTCTAACACTTTACCTTCAAATAGCATTTCCTGGTGTGGTGGTGTTTGCCTATATCCCAGTGGCTTGGAAGGCTGAGATAGGAGGATTGTGAGTTCAAAGCCAGCTTCAACAACTCAGCAAGGCCCTCAGCAACTCAGTGAGAACCTGTCTCTAAATATAATAACAACAACAAAAAAAAGTCTGAGTATGTGGCTCAGTGGTTAAACAACCCTGGGTTCAATCCCTGGGACCAAAAATAAGAAATCATGTTAGAAAGGGAAGCCTTTTTCCTCACATGCCATTATGCAGGACAGTGAGTTCCTAGATAGGTTAAAATTATAGGGTCTATCACCAACCTAATTATACTCTTTTCTGAACTCAAATCTAAGAACAGAAATTTCATCTTACATGATTTTCTCCCCTACTTTACATTTAAAATTTGTAGGATTGTTATTCTTACAGTACCTGGTCTCATGGCCTTCAAAGACATTTTTCCTTGCTCTGGGCTCTGTTTCCAACTGAGTTTATTAGTTAACTTACTCTACCTTTCAAAATCCATTTCATATTAGTGTCTGCTCTCTGAGACACCTGTTTGCTAGTCATTCTATCCATTCTCATTTTCACCAGATTTATTCTTCTAATAACAAGAAAGAACTTATTCATAGTCATAACAGTCCCACTCTGCACTGGGCTGTCTCCCACATAATATCACTGGATGTAATCATGCTCTCCACTCTCATTCATTGTCTTGACTCGTCTCTTGTAGAGGGAATGCAAGCATGGAAGATTGAGTTATACTAGAAGATATTAGAAATTAATTCCAACCTTGAGAATCTATGATAAAAAGCAGTAATAGAAAAATCATAATTTTGCACAGCCTTTAAATGTATAATTCACTTCTTTATCTGAGGACTCATAGCTAATTTTCTTATATTAAATAGCACCCCAGATGGAATAATAAGTAAAAGTATTTATTATAATTGTGAATTATAATGAATAGAACTTATAAGCAATTGACTAGATGTGCATACATGAAATCATAGGGCCAATAGGAAAAAAAAGGCAAAAGGACAATACGATCTATAGGTTCACTGCAGTTAATTCATCCTTTCACATCTAGTTTATAAGAACATATACAAAAACTGTGATATACACTGAATATATTAATCTAATAACTCTTAGAAGAGAAAAATTTGACAATGGCAAAAGGGATAAAAGTGAATAATAAATTAACCAAACAAGATAAAGTCCAGGTACTATCAATGATGACAGTTCAGCATAAATCGAAGATGTTTCAAATCTAGTCCTCTGCACATGATAGGCAATAAAATAAATAGAAAATAATGACTTATCTCCCCTCCATTCCCATGGCCCATTTAATTTCTGTCTTAGTAGTTACAACTCCCTAACAAATAATTCATTCATTTATTCTTCAGTTCTGCTGTTTGCCTTTGCTTTCCTTTCCTGACTCACTGGTTACTCTTAATAAGAGCTGGGAATTTTCTTTGATTCTCATTCTCATTTGCTCTGTCTCCCCTCATGCATTCCCTGACTGGAAAACAATGCTGAACATCTACTAAATACTTAAGTATTAATTCTAGAAATAACATATTACATGAATAACTATATTTTGAGATAGGTCATGAATTTGAGATATGTCACAATTCCTTTCATTTTTGTATAGTCTCTCTAGCTGAAAACTTTAAAATAAAAAGAATCAGTGTTAAGTGTTTTATATATGTGGTAGTGAGGAGTAGAAGATATTCAAATCATTGTCAGTGAGTGATTGATTTGTGGCTCAATAATTTTCTCAGTTGTCAAATCAAAGTAGTGATTTAATTTAAGTGCCAGTTGGAACTGAGTAGAATGTAATCAATGTGTAACAAAATATGTTAATTATGAAATTTTATAATTTGACCCAGAGAAAACACAACTAACTCCTAGCATGGCTATTTTATCAATTTTTTATAAACTGATAAAAATCATCTTGCATAAAATATGGAACTATAGAAAAAATTTGTATTAAGTATGCACACTCAGATACATGTGTGAATATATAGACAGTGCATGTGTGTATATAGTTAAAAAGATAAATTTTGCTCTTGAAAACAATATGAACTCACTGTTCTTATGCCCAACATAATGACTTGAAGAAATATTTGACCTTTGTTACAAAGGAGCTAATGATGTTTTTGTTTTTTAGAGAATACTGTACATCTCAGCATGAAACCAGTATCTTGCTGTTAATCTATTGCTCTTTAATTCAAGGGCCTGTATTGTGCAAAATATTCTCAAAGAAGTAAGCAAATAGAAATGAAAGTGTTTTCTAGTCTATAAAACCTTTTATAAATGTGCAATGATTATGGTACTATCCCTGAATTATTTAAAGGAAAGCATTGGTAAAATTTTTTCATTCAAATAATGTTGAATACTGCCCGAGCACCAGGCCCATTGTAGACACTGGGTTTACAGCAGTAAGAGTCTTGATTCTTTCAAATTAATTATCCATGCCAGTGGTTTTTAAGCCTATTTAAATGTTAGAAATGGTCAAAGGAGTCAAGAAATATCACAACATGAGGCCCACTTCAGGTCAAATGAATTAAAATCTCTAGGGATGAAATTTAGGCTTTTGAGAATTTTATAAGATCTTTAAGTAATACTAATATGGCTCAGATTAAGAACTGCTTGTCCAAAAGGAGGATTGCTTGAACTTAGAAGTTTGAGACCCTCTGGGTATTATAGCAAAACTCTGTTGCTAAATAAATAAATAATAACAAAATATTTAATGAAATAAAAAAGAATAATAGGTTGAGCAGGGAGAGGAATGCAAGGGGATCTGGGGAGATTCCTTTAAAAATCTCCCCCAAAAGGAAATGCGCATTAGGCTATCTGAAGAATACAAAAGTTGGTGACAGTTGATAGGGGTGATAAATATTAATATAATATGATATAAATATATATGTGCATTCACTCACTATGTGCATGTGTGCATGTGTGTGTGTAAAATAATCCAGGATTAAAAAGAGAGCAAGTCTTTATTTTATGAAGTAAAAGAATTTTAGTGCAATTAGAGTAGAGCTTGGAGAAAAGAGCAGAAAAACAACTGCATGCAGACAGTCTTATATGCTTTGTTTAATAAGTATGAACTGTATGCTAAAGAGGCCTTGACTGATTTTAAGTAGGATAATGATAAAAAAAAAGCCTCTTAGTTTTCAAGATTGGTTAGAATTTGTATTTGATACTTCCTCACAGTATTTTTATATGTTTAGACCACTTTTTGCTGCTTAATTTATATATACATGCATACATATATATATAATTACAGTGTCCCATTTTTCATAGGTACAAAAGTACAGTACATTTTTCTTCAAGAAAAATTTCTTATGCCTCCTATTGTTTATAAATTCTGTGATTTTTAATGCTTTTGGAATATACTTTCTTTAGCTTTAGGGAAGTGATTCTCATATTAGAAATAATCATTGATTATAGCAAATATTTTTTTAAAAAGGAGAATAAGGTATTAAGGAATTTACAGATGATTGGGGACTCCCAAGTCTTGAAAAGGACCCATGTTTCTTCATTTGGTGCTCCTTGAGAGCTCCAAGGAGGGATTCCAACTGCACAGCATTATGAAAATCTTAATCTCCCTCTGAATTACAAAGGAAAACTGTAAGTTCTTGAAGTTAGAATTAAGGGTTTAAAAATTGTCCTCAAGCTGGGCATCGTGATGCAAGCCTGTAATCCCAGTGGCTTGGGAGATTGAGGCAGAAGGATAGTGAGTTCAAAGCCAGCCTCAGCAAAAGTGAGGTGCTAAGCAACTCAGTGAGACTCTGACTCTAAAGAAAATACAAAGTAGGGCTGGGAATGTGGCTCAATGGTAGAGTGCCCTGGTACCTGCCCACCACCACCACCAAAAAAAAAAAAAAAAAAAAAAAAATCCTCAAAACTTCCAAACACCACAAAGAAACCATATTTACATCCTTTCTGTGAGAGTACAATGATCAATTAAGCTTGAATCCAGTGTCCCACTAAAACCTAACCAAGTATTGAACAGTGGCAAAGGCCAAGACTGATAATAGCTTCTTCCAGAACATGTTGCAAGAGGTGGGAGAGGAGTTGTGCCCAGAGAAAGCATAGACACAACCAATGAAGGAACTGGATGGTAAGAGACCCCAGACTCCCAGGTGTCTTTGGAAAATAATAATTACCTAAAAACGAAATTTGCTGGACACAACTCAGCTAGGCCCAAGCTCATAGAAAGATATAAAGAGGCAGATACAGAGGAAAAAGGGAAAATATATTAAAGAGGCTTTTATTATAAATAAGGATTAAGAACTTCCACTCTGCTGCTAAATTTGACAGACTGCAACATAAAGTGTGATTTACAGTCAAAATAGTTCCTACCTTCCTCTATATTCTATGACAAAAATTAAATACCAGCAATGATTTAGGTACTTTATTTGCTATTTTTCTCCACATCCACTTGCACTTTCTTGCATGATATTATCAACAACCAAGTGATATGATATTAACTTATTCACTCATAAAACTCTTGAGACACAATCAGAGACAGGAAATCTAGAAATAGCAAACTTTGTTTCTTCACTATGCTTTAGTGGTTTCTGATTTTGAGAGTATCTTGAGCTTCCAGCAGGATTCAATAATACAATTTCAGTCACACACAGGTCAGAGGAACCAGGCAGAAAATATCTCATTGTTTATAAATAATTTTTATTTTATTATTTTTATTAAAATGAAGACAATAATATGTTATCATCAATTTCTCTTGTATGTGACTATTAAAGCTTTAAAAATAGAAGTAACTTAAGACCTGAATTATGATGAGAAAAAGCTTTGCTGTTTTTCTGACAGTCTGGTCCCATATGTTTGTAGTTATGTGCTATGAAGGGGGACAAAAAGGAAGGAAAATAAATATAAAATATTTTAGAAATTGGTATACTAATGATCACATGTATGACAGAAAATATTGGAACCCAGACTGTAATAAATCTCTATTTAAAATTTTGGTTTTTTGCTACATTAGATTCTAAGTGATTTTATGTAAGTACAGTAATGTTGGGGTAACAAGCAAGTTATTGTAAGGAATTATTACCTGCCCACAGTTGGTACTCATTGCATACTCATGTTTCATATGTTAGCTTGACAAGCTTATTTTTTTGTCATCAAGTCGACATAATTATAATAAATTATGCTTCTTTTATTGTGGAGGGTTACTTATAATTGACCTCACACATTTTAAAATTTTACATGGCCAGTGTAATTTTTAAAGTACAGTATTTAGAAATGCTTCTCTTAACTGGGCAGAAGCTGCCTTGCCCTGGGTTTTTCCACATGGAGGAGCACCTGATGATAATGATATATCTCCAACAGTGGCAGGGAAGCAACCAGAGACACAGAGGCCTGAACAGATGCAGGATGCTGGGTGCAGCATTGCCATGGTGGGTGCACCCAGAGCTTAAATTTTCTTTATATTCTGTTCACATAAAAGAGGAAATTTGAAGTTCAGCCTCTAAGAAAGAGTATTAAAAAGACCAGAAGGGTTTCATCCCTGTTCCAAGGGTGATAAAACACATCAATCTGAAACATCACTAGTGCGTTGCTGATTCCCTAGTCATTCTTCCATTTGCTATAGCTGAACAATGATGGCACGGTTCCATCAAGGGAAAATGATCCCTGCTCCCTTCAAAAAGCTTTTTACAGGGCAAAGCTATAAAGTGCTAGATTTATTAACAATTTCCATTTCAAGAGAGACACTGTTTATATGGCAGTAAAGCTGTACTTTAATGCAAATGCAGCACTTCAAGCCTGTTTTCCTAATGCCTTCACAGCTCCTGTAAATAATGCATCCCTGGGTGGCATCTTTCACTTTTAAACAATTTGGGCAAACTGGTTCAAGTTGTAAAAATACGAATGTACTTTCTATAATGTAATAAGAGTTTGGGAAACACTCTAGAATTTGCCAGCATGCTTTTCCAAATCTGATTGATATTTGACTGCCAAAATGGGAACAAATGTACTTATGTGAATTTCCCCCCACCTCTCACCCCTAGCTAAGGAACCCCAAAACCAGGAAAGTTAGTCATAGTCCAGCATATTTCCAGAAAGTGTAAAACTGGTCCATGGTGTTGAAAAGAGGAAAGCTGTATCCAAGTAGTATGAACTGAAAATATCCTGGGAAACTTCTTCTTCTCACTTATGTTAGATCTTTTGAGTTCAAGCAATTTTTATCGTACTATTTTAATTTTCTTAAAAAGGAAACCTGATTAGACCTTATCCAAATCTGTTTTTAAAATTTTTTAATTTGTTCTAATTAGTTATACATGACAGTAGGAAGCATTTTGACACACTGTGCACAAATGGAGCACAACTTCTCATTTCTCTGGCTGTACATGCAATCCAACATGTATATAGGGTAATAATGTCCATCTCATCCCACCATCCTTCCCATCCCCACACCCCCTCCTCACCCTTCCCTCTTCTCTGTCCAATTCAAAGTTCCGTCATTCTTCTCTAGCCTCACCCCCATTATGGATCAACAACCTCATATTAGAAAACATTTGGCCTTTGTTTTTGGGATTAGCTTATTTCACTTAGTATAATATTCTCCAGCTCTTCTGTTTACCTGCAAATGTCATAATTTAATTCTTCTTTGAGGCTGAGTAATATTCCATTGTGTATATATACCACATTTTCTTTATCTGTTCATCTGTTGAAGGGCACCTAGGTTGGTTCCATAGTTTAGCTATTGTGCAATAAACATTGATGTGGCTGCATCACCATAGTATGCTGATTTTAAGTCCTTCAGGTACAAACCAAGGAGTGGAATGACTGAGTCAAATGGTGGTTCCATTCCAAGTTTTCTGGGGAATCTCCATACTGCTTTCCAAAATGGTTGCCTCAATTTGCAGTCCTACCAGCAATGTATAAGTGTACCTTTCTCCACATCCTCACCAACATTTATTGTTGCTTGTATTCTTGATCATTGCCATTCTGACTGGAGTGAGATGAAATCCTACAGTAGTTTTGCATTTCTCTATTTGCTAGAGATGATGAGACTTTTTCATGTTTGTTGATCAATTGTATTTATTTTTCTGTGAAACATCTATTCAGTTCCTTAGCCCATTTGTTGATTTTTTTTTCTTTTGGTTTTTTGTTGTTAAGTTTTTTGTGTTCTTTATATATCCTGGATATTAGTGCTCTATCTGAGGTGCTTTCCCATTCTGTAGGCACTCTTCATGTTATTGATTGTTTCCTTCACTGAGAAGAAGCTTTTTAGTTTGAAACCATCCAATTTATTGATTCTTGATTTTACTTCCTGCACTTCAGGTGTCTTTTTAGGTCCTAAACCATTATGATGAAGATTTGTGCCTACTTTTTTTCTGGTAGGCACTGGGTCTCTGTTCTAGTGCTTAAGTCTTTTATTTACTTTGAGTTGATTTTTGTGCTTGGTGAGAGAGAGAGGTTTAATTTTATTTTGTTACATATGGATTTCCAGTTTTCTCAACACCATTATTTGAAGAAGCTATCTTTTCTCCAATGTATGTTTTAGGTGCAGGAGATAACTGTATTTATGTGAATTTGTCTCTGTGTCTCCTATTTTGTACCATTGGTGTACATGTATGTTTTGGTGCCAATACCATGCCATTTTTGTTGCTGTTGCTCTATAGTATAGTTAAATGTCTGGTATTATGATGTCTCCAGCTTCATTTTTCTTGCTATGGATTGCTTTGGCTATTCTGGGCTTCTTATTTTTCCAAATGAATTTCATGATTGCTTGAACTTCTAGATGCATGAAGAATGTCATTAGTATTTTGATAGGAATTGCATTGAATCTGTATAACACTTTTGGTAGTATGACCATTTTGAAAATGTTAATTCTGCCTATACAAGAGTATGGGAGATTTTTCCATCTTGTAAGGTCTTCTTCAATTTCTTTCTTTAGGGTTCTGTAGTTTTCATTGTAGAGGACTTTCACCTCTTTTGTTAGATTGATTCCCAAGTATTTTACTTTTTTTGAGGCTATCGTAAATTTCTCTTGCAGTGGATTTATCACTTACATATAGAAATGCATTTGATTTATGGGTATTGATTTTTATATCCTGCTGCTTTGCTGAATTCATTTATTAGTTCTAGAAGTTTTCTGGAGGAATTTTTTGGATCTTCTAGCTATAGAATCATATAATGGGCACACAGTGATAGTTTGAGTTATTGTTTTCCTATTTGTATCCCTTCCAATTCTTTCATCTGTCTAATGACTCTGGATAGAGTTTCAAGGTTTGTGTTGAATAAAAGTGGTGAAAAAGGTCTATTGAGGTGATGGGTTATTTTATTGATTTTTGTATGGTGAACCAACCTTGCACTTGATCATGCTCTATCTTTTTGATATGTTTTTGTATACAATTTGCCAGAATTTTATTGAGAATTTTTGCATCTATATGCATCAAGGATATTGGTCTGAAGTTTTCTTTCCTTGATGTGTTATTTTGGTTTATTTTTGGTTTATAACTTGGCTTAGTTTCTCCTTTGATTGACTTTTCCTTTAGTATAGCTCCTCCCTTTGCTGGTTTTCATGTTTTTTGTTGTTGTTGTTTTTTTTTTTTTTTTTTTTCCATTTGCTCCTCATGGAATATTTTGCTGAGAGTGTTCGGTAGTGCAGGTTTATATTTGTGAATTCTTTTAATTTTTGTTTATAATGGAAGGTTATTTTTGCTGGATATGAAATTGTTGTTTAGCATCCACTTTCTTCAGAGCTTGATTTATGTTATTCCAGGACCTTCTGGTGCCGAGGATCTGGATTGATATATCAGCTGAGATCTGAACTGTTTTCCCCCTATATGTAATTTGATGTTTTTCTCTCACTGCCTTTAAAATTTTATCCTTATTCTGTATGTTAGTCTTTCTCATTATAATGTGCCTTGCTGTGGGTTTGCTGTAATCGTGTACATTTGGGTTCCTGCAAACCTCTTGTAGTTGATTATCCATTTCATTCTTTAGATTTGGGAAATTATCTGCTATTATGTCATTGAAAAAATTGTGCATTCCTTTGTTTTGTATATACATGCCTTCATCTATTCTGATAAATCTTAAGTTTGGTCTTTTCACATTACCCTATATTTCCTGGAAATTTTGTTCATGGTTTCTTTTCATCTTCTCTGTACAGTCAACTTTATTTCCAAGTTTATGTATATTTTTCTTCATTGCCTGAGGTTCTGTAATCTAAGTGGTCTGGTCTGTTGGTCATACTTCCCATTGAATTTTTAATTTGATTTATTGTTTCCTTTATTTTGAAGATTTCTGATTGATTCCTTTTTATAATCTCTGCCTCTTTATTGAAGTTATCTTTCATTTACTGTATTTTCTCTCTGCTACCATCCTTTGTTTCCAAGATTAGTCTATTTACCTTCTAATCTCCCCCGATATTTCTTCTACTGTGTTGTCTATGGATTCTGTTGTTGAAGCGTCTTGGTTTGTTTGAGGGGCTTTGTTGCCTTGTTTTTTCATGTTGTTTGTACGTCTTCCCATCTAACAGTGTGGATCTGAGGCAGTACAATTTCTACCCTGCAGTCTCACAGTGTCCCTGAAGGTTTCCAGTATCTCACTTTTAAGGGAAAGACCAGTTAACAGCATCCAATGCAAACAGTATACAACCTTAAACAAAATAGCTCTGATTAAGGCATCTACAGTTTTGTTGCAATAAACAGATATGATGTGTTAAATTATTGTCTATAATAAAAACAGTGGTTTGTTAAATGGGTGTACTATTTCAAATGATGGATAATGAAGGAATAGAAGTAGTGTGAGATGTGATGTGTATAAAGGAGAAAGAGAGAAGACAGAGGTAAAAATTTATAATAAGAACTAGGGAAGAATTAATAAAGGTTGGCTGTGAGTATGAGAATAGTGAGAGAGAATCCACTGAGACAAGGAAGTGAGAGAAAAAATATATACAGGTTTTTTAATAAAAATATAAGAATGCACAACGAAACTGTAATATACTATTCAGACATCCCATTCCTCAAGAAATTGATGCATGAAAGATATTGGTATTCAAAGATTGTAGAGATGAGAGAGGGCAAAAAAAAAAAAAAAAAGGGAAGTCTCTACAGAAAATTGAATGATTGCTTCGCTTTGCTTTCCGATTTTTCTCAGTTTTCCTTCTCTATTGATAAGTTGTCTGACATTTGAAGTTAGGTCCAGTCTGTTGGGTGCTGGACCTGTTGGGTGGGATAGCCAATAGCAAGATGCTGTCATGCCCACTTCCAATCTTCCCATCAGTTGTAGCTGGTCCCTTCTGTCCCTGAGCACTTCTAGACTCTCTGAGCTGAAAGGAGCCTGATTTTCTCCAGTTTCTCCAACCTGTGCTCCCACCAGGGAACTGCTCCCAGTCCCTGGTTTTCCACAGGCTTGCCAGACCCAGATTGGCCCACATAAACCCAGCTGCAGTATGACAGACCTGGGTTACAATTTCCCCAGGCACTAACTTTCTGCAGTCCCAAGATTTCAATGCCATTTCACCTTGCAGAGAAACCACCAGGGATGTGCTCACACAAATGCGCAACCCTGCAAAGAGGAAGTCAGATGGCAACTACTAGCACACCCAGCAGAAAGACTACAGGTGCAACTAGACCTGAAGATACCTCCTGGCCATAGCCAAAATCCCAGACTAGGCGGCTATGCCCCGAGATGGCACCAGTGGTAGCGGAAAACCTGCAGGTCCTGGTCAGTGTCCCAAGTGGTCTAGTCTGTTGGTGATGTTTTCTATTCAATTTTTAATTTGGTTTATTTTTTCCTTCATTTTAGGGATTTCTGTTTATTTATTTTCAGAATCTCTATCTCTTTATTGAAGTGATATTTTGCTACCTCTATTTGCTCTCTTACATCATCCTTTATTTTGTAGATCAGTTTAACTCTGCACATTCTAAATTCTCTGACATTTATACAACTGTGATGTCGAATTTTTTTATTGGATTATGTTGGTCTGCATAGGGCAATTTATTTCCTTACTTTTTCATGTTGTTTGTGTGTCTACCCATCTAGAAGTATGGATGTGAGGCAGTGGTGTTTCTACCTTGTGGACCTGCAGTGCCCCTGAATGTTTCCAGTACCTGTCTGTATGGGGGGAGACAAATAATACAACAACCAATGTAAACAATTTACAGCATTAAACCAAATAGTTCCTACTATGATGTCTACAATGTTAATTATTGTAATAAACAGAAATGATATGATCAGTTATTGTCTATAATAAAAACAGTAAGTTTGCAAATGGGTTTACATTTTCAAATGGTGTACAGGGAGAAAATCAAAGTGATATAGGATGTGATGATTATGAAGAAGGAGGAGAGAAGATAGAAGTAAGGGTTTAAATGAAAAGTGAAAGAAAGAACAATAGAGATTGGCTGTTAGCAGAAGAAAAGAGAGAATCAAGGGAAACGGGTAGGAGAAAAAATATATATAAAGCAGATTTTTTAAAAAATTAAAAATAAAAGTAAAAGAGTACAAAACAAAACTAAAATATATTAATCAAACATCCAAGTTCACAAAAAATGCATGTAAAATAATCAGCTTCAAAAATACTAGAAATGAGAAGGAAAAAAGTATAGGAGACCATATAAATTTTCAGGTAACATTAAGGTCACAATTAAACAGTGACAATGAATTTCAAAAAAAAAAAAAAAAGAAAAGAAAAGAAAGGAAAAAAAAAAAAAAAGCCTTGATGAAAAATTAAAGAATTCTTTCCATTGGAGCTCAAAATATTCTCAATGTTTCCTCTCAGCACTTTTACATGGGGTCTTCCAGCGTGTTGTGTTTCATCATCTGGATTGCTAGAGTGAATGAGGTAATCCAGTAAACAGAGTTCCTGGAAGTAGGGTTTATGCTCAGGCCAGCACCAAGCTCTTCACTGAATGCTAGTTGGTCTGAAAATTTTAAATTAGTGCAACTCCAGTCGGATTGGAGAGGGAGGGGTAGAGCCAGGTGGGTTTCTGCAACTGTTCATTCTGTGTAAATCTGTCTCCAGTTTTGATTTTCTTCTAGTCACTTAAGCACATTCTATGTCATGCAGCATGTCTCTAGTGGGCTTGTATTTCAAACCAAACTCAGGTTTGCCAGGAATTGGCTCCCTCCATTGCTGGCCCCCATGCCATAGCTACAAAATAGTTTCTTCCTTTGTCCTCCACATGCTGTCTAGAGAAATGGTGGCTTCTTTCCCTACACACAGATATCAGATATCATGCAGCACATCCTTCAGGTTTGTTGGGCAATGTACTTGGTCTCTAAATGCTCTGCACCCAGACACACCCTGGGCCTCCCAAAAATGTGGGTTCTTTAATTCCCTATCCCTCTACTATGCTCACAGAAGGACATCTCTGGCTGGAGCTTCTGACCTGGTGTGGCAGTGACTGTGCTACTGGGGATTTTTTTCCTTATTTTTATTATATCCAATCTCCTGTGTCCTGGTCTGCTTTGAATGCCCCATGTAAGTTTCCAATAAAGCCCCCCCCCCATTTTTTTTGTTCACCCACCTTGTGGAGAAGCTTCCTGTCTGCTTTCTTGGTTTAACACCACAGAGCAGCCAGGAACGAGACCTCCGGTATTCCTCCATCTTGGATCCCCCAAAATATTTAATTTTAATTGACAAACGATAACTTGTATTTATTGTCAAAAGATGAAATAACAATTTACCTTAAAGATGCTAATTTGCTCCATTTTTAATTCTAGAATCAGGCAATACTTCATTTCATAAAATAGACTAAGTGTCCCAATGGTTTGAGCAGATGTGTTTTTTAGAAAGAAGAGAGTAAAAGAAAAAGGTGTAGAGAACAAAAACTAGATAAGTCATTTGGTTACTGTCCTTGTAAGGTAGGGACAGGGAAAAAGAACAACGGAAAAATAGCTGACTGGTTGACATCAGATCATTTCAGGTTACTTTTTGTAAGAATTAAAGGAAGAAAGAATTAAAGTAGAGGGTGATCCATTGTCATGCCTACTGACCTCTTAGGAAATGTGACTCATTCTTCAGATTTCTCAAAAGTTTAGATAACAACTTGGTTTCATTTTGGTGACAGCATAAGTGGAAGTTTAATGGATGTCTCTATTTTAATTCTTAGTCTGGTTTACGGGGGCCCAATGCAGGACTTTTGTCCAAAATGTTAGTTTCCTATAGTTTTTATTTGACAATATTTATGGGGTGCAATGGGATGTTTTGATATATATACACACATTGTGGGATGATTAAATCAAGTTAAATCACATATTCATCACTTTACATGCTTATTGTTGTTGCTATTGTGAGAACATTCAAAATCTACTCCTCTAGCAATTTTAAATACATGATGTTATTATTAATATGTATGCTTTTTTAAAAGTTATTTAAAATCTCAGTTTATTGGTTGGAAATTAAATTTTTTCAATTCCTAGTTAAGTGTTGGCAAAAGATATTTCTTCTTAGCATCAGAGTATTATTTTTATGGTAAATTACCTATGTGGTATACTACCTAAAGGGAAAATAACAATTTTGAGAAATAATCCTCTCTTTACATAGTTGTTATTTTTGCAGTAAGAAAACTTTATATCTACTCTCTTAGCATTTTTCAAGAATACAATATTCACCATGTTATACAAGAAATCACTCAAAGTTTTTCCTCCTCTTTAACCGAAACTTTGCATCCTCTTGCTAACATCTTCCTGATCCTTCTCACCAACCTCCAGACCCAAAAGTGATATAACCCAGCTTGGATCAGAACACTATATAACAAATGACTTGGATTTAAACTAAGAATAAATGATAGGTATTACATTTTATTCATAAACCATAATAACATAGCAGTATGTTACCAAGGGAGAAAATACACTAAATGGTTTGGTAAAAAATTGAGTTCTAGCTGGATTGTACAGGAAAATAATCTATAGGGCATGATATAGTAGAGAGAGAATTTGGAAGAAAAGAGTCTTAATCAAGAACTCTATTTCTGTCTTTTGACTGCATGGGTATTATTTGAGGCTCTTTTTATTATTGTTGTTGCTAGTGGCAGACAAGCCAATTTAAAATAGATTAGACAATAGAAAGGAACTATTGGTTCACATAATTGGAAAGTCCAGAGTTAAAAAGAGTTTTAGCTCAAGGTTGTCATCAGACATCTCACTCCATCTCTCTGAGGTACCTTCTGCAAGATTGGCTTTATCCTTAGCCTTCCTCACGTTGTTAAAATGATTTCAGAGATTCAAATTTCCACATCCATACAATGAACAAAAACATCCTTGGTATGACTATTTTAAAAGACAGGGAGCTTCATGACCTGGGGTGCTCAACACATTTATTTCTAATGAAGGTCATGTCGCTCTCTGATCAAATTTCTGAAAGCAAGGACAAGGGACATGTGCTAATCATCTTAAGCCCTTTTTTGAAACTCACTTCCAAATCCCACAGAGAGGTAGTTAGCTTTGTACTTGTTGAACTTCAGATAAGAACCCATCTCTGAAATTTGTTTAATAATAAACAAATTTATTTATATCAGTATCAGTATCAGTATCTCCTCAAGCATTTGAGTAGTGTAAGGAAATGAAATATAAGTGAACAAAACTTTGTATTTCATTAAGAGTGTACACAAGGAAACATGCTAGCTAAGCAACCAACAAATCTCCCCATTTCTAAAGTATTTTTCCCTTAAATGTTCATGTCTACTTACTGTCATTTAAACAAAACCTTTAAATTTCACCTGGATTGACCATTTCTTTCTTTGCATTCATGTTTTCTTACAGATTTCAAGAGACTTCAATATTTTAATTCTTACCGGTCATTGTATTGAAACTTTAGCCACTTACACAGTTTTTATCCAGCTGTTCATATATTTTGTCTCCAAGTTTATGTCATTTCTTTCTAGCCACATATTCTCTCCTCATCTAAGCTTTGAATAGCAAGAAGAATAAATAATAGAGGCTTATTTTTGTACACATCTATTTATCCTGGGAAATGCATAAGTCATGAGAAACTGTCGCAATTAATCAATGATATGATTGTACCATAAAAATCCTATCTTCCCCCAAATTTCATTATTCCCTAGTTAAGACCAATGCTTTACTGCATTCTCTGTTTTCAACGCATGTGTGGTTGCATGCTCACAACTCCATAATTTCGTTTTTGCAAAGAATATTTTATTACTAGAATGGATGGCAGGAAATTCAGTTCCAAATCACGTGGTTTCAAGTAGGTGATAATTTCATGAAGCTCTTGTCATTATTACACCCTATTTCCACTAGATTCACTTTAACTTTTAAATGAATTTCAAACCATTTTTTTAAATCATTGATGGTATATAGTTATCTATAGAAAGTTCATTCTACCTGTCTAGGATTGTTCGAACTATCATCCTCCCTTACCACACACACCTTATATTCATGAATGATTTATCCCATTAACAGAAATACTCTTTCCCATTCAGCTAAGAATTCTGCTTCCTCTTTTTTTCCTGACCTCCTATATTCCATTTCCACAGCTACTCCTGCAGCCAAGGATGCTTCTTTCCATCTTCAACCCTTCCCCAACTCCTTTTCGAGACTCCACGCTGGAATTGATCAATTCTTTTTAACACTTGGCAATTGCCACTCATGTTATTGCCACTTCCTAGAACTATGAGTGGTTCTTAACTTTGGTCACCCATCAGAATCACTGATGGAGCCTTGCAAATCTCAGTGAAGAATCAACATGACAAATCAAATCAGAATATCTTGAAGTAAAGCCCAGGTATCAGTATGGTTTTTAAAGATTCCCGGTGATTCCATTGTGCCATCAGGATCAAGAAATGTCTTTATTCCCTCTACTCCTGATTTTTCTTTAGTTACTGCCTAAATGATACTATGTCAAGAAAAATTTCATTTCTCTTCAGATGAACTTTGGACTTTAACAAGATGTTTTTGCAGCTCCTCTTTTTCTCTATTATAGCACTTTGCATACTCCTTAACTACCTGAAAGTAGATTCAGTGTCATTTTTTTCCCAAAAGTATACATTTGTTTCCTAAATGACAAGCTATCAATAAATATGAACTGATTTATCCCACCTGTTAGCACAAGCCCATTGAAGTCAGATGACTACTACTAATAAGACCAATATGGAAGTCTCTGCTATATTTTAAGTCTGTATGTAAATTTCTAAATCAGTGAGGAAAAAATTATTTTACAATATTTATAGTATGATGTGACTTTATTCATAGCACTTAGATCCAAATCTGCAGTTAGAATCACCAATAAGCACAAACTTGCACAGTTCATGACCCCTTTTTATGACAGGTACAGGTTTGCCACCCAAGTCTATTTAAACCACACACACACACACACACACACACACACACACTTGTGCCTGCACATGCATCTTACCACCACCACGTGAAGTGCTCTGGGTTTAATATGTTGTGGAGCCTAAACCAAATTACCTAAGACTCAAAGAAAAATGAAGTATTTTATCACTAATTTAGTTTAAGACCTAACTCTCCAGTATCACAGATGAAATCTATACTCAATGAAATGGACAGTGGAAATAGACACTACTTTTTTTTAATCTACTAGGACTCATATTGCATCTAGTGAGTTTCTTATAATAATTCAACAATAATTTATTCTGAATTATTGTTTACTATCACTTCAACTTTGCCAGGGATGATTAAAGCAAATGGATGTATTATTTTTTTTATTTTGTAGATTGAAATCAGTCTAGTAAAAACACTGCTTTCATGTAATTCTACCCTACACACACACACACACACACACACACACAGAGAGAGAGAGAGAGAGAGAGAGAGAGAGAAATGAAATTCTAATATATTTTAGATTAGGCATAATGACATTTGTAAAAAAGGTAGGAGAAGGACTAATGGATATGGAATGTCAGGATACAAGCAGATGTATATCAGAACCTGGAATTTGCCCCCAGCAGTGGGAACAGAATATGATTAGAGGTTTAAATTAATTTGGAAAGTTATGGTGCAGGATTTCATTTAGTTATTCCTTAATGATTTCTTAATTAATAAAAATCACATTAACCAGAATGGGCCTTCTCTTTAATCGAATCTGAAAGTTTGATTACTTTTTGAATCAAGTTAAAATTTAATTTTAGCCAGTTGTTATAGTAATTCATAACTCTTAGACTGTCCAGTCTTGAATATCAGAATCTGAATCATTCCTTAATTATTAAATTAGTCTTAATGCTTAGCACAATACCTGACAGGAAGTAGGTATTGGATAAATACTGTTGACTAATTCGGCACCTAAGCAAAATAAAACCCTTGCTATAAAATAAAACATTTATTTTTAAAAGAAAGAGATATGCTTGTTATTTATGAGAAAAAAATTTATTGTAAAACAAGTTCATTTATGCCTTATAGGGCATTGATGACATTTATATGTCATGTTATACTTTACTCAGAAAATAGAAATTCTTACATTAGATTCTTATAATGTCATTCTCATAATTTTGATCCATTTCTAAATAAATTAATGAAATGTTTTAAAAATAAGTCTTACATTGTTTTATATTCAGGATCTCTTAAAAATTCTTCATGTGTGATTCATCTGTTTTTAAAATGAAATAATTACCAATAGGCTTTGTGTCTCTGATTACCCTTAATATTTCTGAGACATTTCTGAAATCAATTTTCCTGAAATAATTGTATTGCAATAAAGTATCCATAATACAGCAAATTATTATCCTAATGATACTAACATAAGCATTTAATCAACCAGTAGTAATTCTTAAACTCATATTAAAATTGTTATGAAATCGCATTATGGTTGACTGAAGGTGGTAAATGAAAAAATATTTTAGATTTTTTAATGTTTTATTATAGTTCATTTATACTGCTAATTCTTTAAGTGGTATTTCATTGTTTTGGAAAATGAAATGGATTTAATTAAATTACCTTAATTTTAACAGGACTTATTTAGTAATATAATCCAACCAAACTAAATAATAACTTTAATATTATTAACTATGTGCAGTTTAAGTTCTTAAAATAATTCAAAAATCTCCAATTTTTAAAAATGTCTTTTACAGTGTAAAGTTGAAGTAAATCTCTTGCATAAATCCTGTTGAAAATAATCATAATATCAATTCAAAACTTAAGACCAGATTTTCAAATCTATCCTCTCTACTATTAATAATAAAAACAGGAAGGTTATTGGAAGATACTTGAAATCTTCCTAATTCAAGTTTCTAGCAATTAGCAGTGTGGAAATACTTTTAGGTCTTCAATAAACATTAGCAGAATGAGGAAACTAATAAATGGAATGGAAAGCACTGGATTTATATCTTGGTGCTGAGTCTCTGCACCACATAGTCGCATACACTGCTAAGATGTATATAACATTGTGTAGGTTG
This sequence comes from Glaucomys volans, assembly GCA_020662805.1. NCBI lineage: Eukaryota > Metazoa > Chordata > Mammalia > Rodentia > Sciuridae > Glaucomys > Glaucomys volans. The sequence continues at coordinate 717,125 of JAJEJO010000641.1, forward strand.
CAATATATTTCCACCTGCAGCATCGAAATTGATTCTCAGAACAACAATGTATAAGTGGAAGGACAGTAAAATTTTTATCTGCAATTTAGAAAGATAAAGCTGGGACATTAAGCCTCAGTTGTCTCATGATGAATTGGGATGATATCATTTATAGTTAAATTCTGTCAAGCAATTAGTAAGGTATTCGGTCAAAAATTGCTTTCTTCTGATCTCCCAGAAAAGTTGTTCAGTAAGTGTCTGTATGGCCCTATGATACCATTTTTAGATATAGGAGCACTAGATTCAGAATATTTAAGAAAATCATATTCTAATATCAGCAGAACTTTGCCACCAAAGTGGTAAACTCCCCAAATAAAAAGAGCATCTCAAGAAATATAATAGAAATTTTACTAAGGTAAAATGAAATAATACATATAAAATGTTGTATGAAGTGAAATATGAGGAGTGCTGAAATGATTTATTTTATGTGCTTTGTAACAAGACAACATGGTTCAAATCCTCATTTCATTGCCTCTCAGTTCTGTGGAACTTGGATTATACTAAGACTCAATTTTCTCTTATGGAAAAAAAATTAAAATGATGCCCTCAGGGTTGTTGCAAGGAACAAATGAAATAATATGTGATGCTTTTAGTATAGATCCCATGACATAATTTGTACTCAATAAATGGAAACTATTACAGTTAGATTTACAAAACAGTAGATTTCTCTGGGAAGTAGATTTCTCTGGGAATTGTTGCTGTTGTTATTAAGTTGATAAATGTGACCCCTCCTTTACATGATTTAGATGAAATTGAAAGTCTAAAACATTGCATGATAACAGCCCTGGTTTTCCTGCTCAAATGTCGGCAGTGTTGACAGGCGAGGCTAACCTCATTCATCTATACCCACCAGTTGATATTGAATTTCACTGCCATCTACATTGCCAATGATCATGTTGACCTATATGGATGACTTTATGTACTAATACAGGTTTTGAAGACACTTAATAAAACATCCACTAATGGCATTTTCAAATAATCAGTCTCTTTTCTCATAAACATGTGTCAATTCAGAGGCTACCTAAAAGTGATCCTCCTTTTACATGCATAGTGAAAAACAAATGGTCTTCCATGAACAAGAACTTTTACAGTCAATTTGACAAAAATCTGTCAGATTTTAATTTTTTTAAAGGACAAAGAGTAAAAAACAAGAGTAGAGGTTTTAATCCAATTAATCATTTAATATCCAATTTTACATAGAAAACAATAGACCATGCTTAATTATTAAACAAAAGACATAGAGTGGTTACATTCAATTCATTACAAAACAGAAAACATTCATTGAACATTTGCTTTGAGTAGTACAAGACAAGAATACCAAGATGAGTAAGACTGGCTATTGAGTGAGGAACATATGCAAACAGAATACATCCAATTTTAGTTGTCTAAAAAGTTGCTACAGCAATCCAGAAATAAAATAAAATTTTCCTTAACTCAAGATACCCTTACTGAATTAAATCCAGGCCTTTGACTTGAAACCAAATGCCAGACCCCATGGTGAAACTCAATGCCAGACAGAGTCCATGGCCACTACCAGAAGGTGAATACCATGGACTGAGCTGCTAGAACTGCAGTTTGGTTGGCAAAATCCACCCTGCCTTCCCCAAACTCACACAGTAGAGGAAAAAGTAAAACTCCACCCCCTGAGTAGACAGGTATGAAAGCTAGCAGAGGCCATTGTCTCAGAATTTAGTGCCAACCCTGACACAGAGAGACTGAGCACCATTTAAAAATCAAAGACCCCTTACACAAACCAGGGGTCACAGACAGAGCTTCTAGATCTGCTGAGGCATCAGGCAAAGATTGTGCATTAGTGGGACATATTAAAACTTTGACCTATATCATTGCCAACCTGTGGCGAGGCCTGTGACATTCTTTTCTTCAAGACTGTACAGCTCTCTGCAAATGTGAGATACATGTGTGACCAAGATTAGTGTCAGTCTTAGTGTCTGAGGAATGGTCCCAACTACCTGATCCTTAACAAGAGGCATCAAGATTATTGCTAGACTGCTAGTTCTAGACCAATCCTAGCATAAAGCAGAGATATGCATCCCAATGGAATGAACTCATGGTATGGCCTTCATCACTCAGAGCTGTGTTTGGGGCTTAGTACACTATCAATATATATGAAAATCCTATGACTGTGAGAATCTTGTAGTGACTGACTAAGACTAGGTGGATTAGGTGTCTTGACCTACTCCTGCTCCAGAAAGATGCTTGTATACCCTTTGTATATAGTCCCCTGGTTCATCAACTGCAAAGTTGAGACAATCCTGGGCCTGGATTTGTCTCTAGTGCTGCAACAGTAACAATACACCAACTATAGACTCTCAGGAAACCTGGACATGGCAGTATTCATTGTTGAAATTATGGAAGTTATTATAGACAGAAAATAAACAACCTGCTTAGAATTTCTGGAAAGAAAGTCACACAGAAAGACAGATTAGGCAGAATGAAATAAATACCTAATTCTTCGATGCCCAGACAAGAGACATATCAACAAGCATCATGAGCTTTCAGAAACATTTAATTTCACCTAATAAGGTATAAGAAATTGACCATGTAGTAATCAGTATGGGAAAACTCTCAGATAAAGAATTTAAAACATCATTTTTAAGGAAACTCAGTAAGCCTGACGAAAAATAAGAGAAATAGCAAAAAAATTCCTTTTTTTTCTTTTTTCATGGTGCTGGGGATTGAACCCAGGGCCAAGCTATACCCCCAGCTTTTTGAAATGTTTTAATAACTCAAACAGAGATACTTAAAGTTAAAAATACACTCAGTGAGATGAAACACACAAAAGAAGTGTGATAAATAGATCTACAAGGTAGATCATGTAATGGGCCACAATACAAATCTCAACAAAATTTTAAAAGGTAAAATCATCTTGAGTATCTTTTTAGACCACAATGCAATAAAATAGAAATCAATATAAATGAAATATTTGAAAACTATATAAACATGGAAATTGACAACTTATCTTTGAGCAACCAATAGATGAAAGGAAAAATAAAGAAGGCTATAAAACCCACCTTGAAATAAGTAGAAATGGAAATGTAACACTCAAAACTATGTGATATAACAAAGGCTATACTCTGAGGGAAATTTCTAGAAATCCATACCTTTGTTAAAAAGCAGAACAAGGGCTGTGATTGTAGCTCAGTGCTAGGGTGCTTGCTTAGCACAGGTGAGGCACTGTTTGATCTTCAGCACCACATTGAAAAAAAAAAATAGAACAGTCTCAAACAACCTAAACTCTTAGCTATGCCAACTAAGATAAAAGGAAAAAATAAAGACTTGAATACAATCAGAGATTAAAAAGAAAACATTACAAATGGCAAAACAGAAATACAAGGATAAGCAAAGTTAATTAAGAACAGCTATATGCAAACAAATTTGAGATCCTAGAATAAACAGTAAAATTCCTGGAAACATATACATTTCTATGATTGAATCATGAAGTAGAAAACTTGAACAGATTAATAACAAGTAAACAGACTGATCACTAATGAAACTGCCCCCATCAAAATCAAGTCTAGGAAAATAGTCTTCACTGATGAATTCTACAAAATATTAAGAGAAGAAATAATACCAATTCACCTTGAATTATTTGAAAAAAAATTAAAAAGAAGGAAGTTCGTTCAAACACTTTCTATTAGGCCTGCATTACCATAATATTAAGATCATAAAAGTTCACAACAACAAAAAGAAAACTTCAGCCCAATATTCTTAATGTACAATGAAGCCAACATCATCAATGAAATACTATCAAATCAATCCAACAGCACATGGATTATTCACCATGATCAAGTGGAAGTCATCCCAGGGAATCTAAGGTGGTTCAACATACACAAATCAATAAATGCATTATTGAATACAAGATTATTAATTAATAATCTATTATTAATTAATAGAATTAATAGAATCAAGGATATAAAACATATGATGATCTCAATAGATGCAGAGAAGGCTTTAATAATATCCAGCATCCCTTCATGACAATCATGCTGCACAAATTAGGTGTGGAAGAAATGTAACTCAATGTATTAAAAGGCCATTAATAAGAAGTAAGAGCTAACATTATAATGACTGTTGAAAAGCTGAAAGTTTTGTAAGATATGAAACAGGACAAGAATGCTCACTTCCTTTACTTTTATTCAACATAGCCATTGAAGTCCTAGGTAGAGTAATTACGTTAGAGAAAGAAATAAAGGGCATCCATGTTGAAAAGTGGAAATGTAATTATTTGTTTGCCAATGACATGACCTTATATCTAGAAAACCTCAAAGACTAGAAAAAATTACTGGAACTAATAATGAAATCAACAAAGATCCAGGATACAGTATCAGCATACAAAAATCAGTAGCATTGCCATAATTACAATAACAAATTATCCAAAATAGGAGTCAAGAATGTAATCCCATTTACAAAAGCTACAAAAACAAAATAGAATAAGATACCTAGGATTAAATTTATCCAAAGAATGGGAAAATCTACAAAAAATTAAGAAACATTGGTGAATGAAATTGAAGAAGTTGCACACATACACACAATTTGAAATATATTCCACATTCATAGACAGGAAAAATCCATATTATAAAATGTTTGTACTCCTCAAAGTGATTTACAGATTCAGTGCAATATCTACCAATGACATTATTCACCTAATTAGAACAAAAGTATCCTAAAATTTATATGGAAACATAAATATGCCCCATATAGCAAAGACTTCTTTAGCAAAAACAATAAACCACAAAACATTGCACTCCCTGACTTTACAACATAATACAAGGCCGTAGTAATCAAAACAGCATGGTAATGGCATAATTACAGACACACAGACCAAAGAAAAAGAACAGAGGACTTAGAAATAAACCTATGCATCTACCCCAACTGATTTTAGACAAAGGTCCAAAGAAAACACAATAGACAAAGGTCACTCTTTTTAATTAATGGTGCTGGGAAAATTGATGTCCAAATGCAGAAGAATAAAACTGGATTCCTATATTTCACTAGTTTCAAAATTAACTGAAAATGAATTAAAGACTTACATCTAAGTCTTGAAACTATAAAACTACTAGAGACAAACAGGTGAAACCCTTTAGGTCATTGAAATAGGTACAGATTGTTTTGGACAAGACTTCAAATGGGATTACAACAAACTAAAAGGCTTCTGCATAGCAAAGAAAACAATCGAAAGAGTTAAGAGACAATGCATTGAATGACAGAAAACATTTGTCTGCTCTTTATCTGATAGATAATTAATATCCAACTCAACACAATAGTAGCTAAACTATCTGATTCAAAAATGGTCAATAGACCTGAGTAGATAATTCTCAAAAGAAGACATAAATGGTCAACATTATGTGAAAATATACTCAACATTACTAATTCCCAGAGAAAAGCATCTCTAAGTCACAATGTGATACCACCTCAACCTAGTAATTATGTCTTTTATCATCAAAACTAAAGACAACAAGTTTAGTTGAGGATATGGAGAAGAGAGCCATTGTTGAAAACTGTATGGAAGTTCCTCAGAAGTATAGAAAAAGAACTACCATATGATTCAACAATGCTACTTACAGGGAATATATCAAAAGGAAATGACATCAGTATAGCAATGAGACGTCTATACTTCCATGTTCATTGTATCATTATTCACAATAACATAGAAATCAAAACAATGTGTTACTCAAATAATGAATGGATAAAGAAATTGAGGACATAAACACCATGGAATGCTTTTCAGTCAAAAAATCATGCCCTCACTCGCCGCAGACGGCCTGCCTTGCCGCGTGCACTCCCTGCCGACGCCCCGCAGAAATGCTTCGATTACCCACAGTCCTTCGCCAGATGAGACCAGTGTCTAGGGCACTGGCTCCTCATCTCACTTGGGGTTATGCCAAAGATGTAAAATTTGGTGCAGATGCCCGAGCCTTAATGCTTCAAGGTGTAGACCTTTTAGCCGATGCTGTAGCTGTTACAATGGGGCCAAAGGGAAGAACAGTAATTATTGAACAGAGTTGGGGAAGTCCCAAAGTAACAAAAGATGGCGTGACTGTTGCAAAGTCAATTGATTTAAAGGATAAATACAAAAATATTGGAGCTAAACTTGTTCAGGATGTTGCCAATAATACAAATGAAGAGGCCGGGGATGGTACCACCACTGCTACTGTATTGGCCCGCTCTATTGCCAAGGAAGGCTTCGAGAAGATTAGCAAAGGTGCTAATCCTGTGGAAATCAGGAGAGGTGTGATGTTAGCTGTTGATGCTGTAATTGATGAACTTAAGAAGCAGTCTAAACCTGTGACAACTCCTGAAGAAATTGCGCAGGTTGCTACGATATCTGCAAATGGAGACAAAGAAATTGGCAACATTATTTCTGATGCAATGAAAAAGGTTGGAAGAAAGGGTGTGATCACAGTAAAGGATGGAAAAACACTCAATGATGAATTAGAAATCATTGAAGGCATGAAGTTTGATCGAGGCTATATTTCTCCATACTTCATTAATACATCAAAAGGTCAGAAATGTGAATTCCAGGATGCTTATGTTCTATTGAGTGAAAAGAAAATTTCTAGTGTCCAGTCCATCGTACCTGCTCTTGAAATTGCCAATGCTCACCGCAAACCCTTGGTCATAATTGCTGAAGATGTTGATGGAGAAGCTTTAAGTACACTTGTTTTGAACAGGCTAAAAGTTGATCTTCAGGTTGTGGCAGTTAAAGCTCCAGGTTTTGGTGACAACAGAAAGAATCAACTTAAAGATATGGCTATTGCTACTGGTGGCGCAGTGTTTGGTGAAGAGGGTTTGACCCTAAATATTGAAGATGTTCAGCCTCATGACTTGGGAAAAGTTGGAGAGGTCATTGTCACCAAAGATGATGCCATGCTTTTGAAAGGAAAAGGTGATAAAGCTCAAATTGAAAAGCGTATTCAAGAAATCACAGAGCAATTAGAAACCACAACTAGTGAATATGAAAAGGAAAAACTAAATGAACGACTGGCAAAACTTTCAGATGGAGTAGCTGTCCTGAAGGTTGGTGGGACAAGTGATGTCGAAGTGAATGAAAAGAAAGACAGAGTTACAGATGCCCTCAATGCTACAAGAGCTGCTGTTGAAGAAGGCATTGTTCTAGGTGGGGGTTGTGCTCTGCTTCGGTGCATTCCAGCTTTGGACTCACTAACTCCAGCTAATGAAGATCAAAAAATTGGCATAGAAATCATTAAAAGAACACTCAAAATTCCTGCAATGACCATTGCTAAGAATGCAGGTGTTGAAGGATCTCTGATAGTTGAGAAAATTCTGCAGAGTTCCTCAGAAGTTGGTTATGATGCTATGCTTGGAGATTTTGTGAATATGGTGGAAAAAGGAATCATTGACCCAACAAAGGTTGTAAGAACTGCTTTATTGGATGCTGCTGGAGTTGCTTCTCTGTTAACTACAGCAGAAGTTGTAGTCACAGAAATTCCTAAAGAAGAAAAGGACCCTGGAATGGGTGCTATGGGTGGAATGGGAGGTGGTATGGGAGGTGGCATGTTCTAACTCTCAGAATAGTGCTTTACCCATTATTAATGAACTGTGACAGGAAGCTCAAGGCAGGGTTCCTCACCATTAACTTAAGAGGAGTCAGTAAATGACTGAAGAAAAGGCTGGTTGATGTTTAAGAAAATCACTATCACCATCAGTTATTGGTTTCAGTTGACAATATATAATGGTTTACTGCTGTCATTGTCCATGCCTACAGATAATTTATTTTGTATTTTTGAATAAAAAGACATTTGTACATTCCTGATACTGGGTGCAAGAGCCATGTACCAGTGTACTGCTTTCAACTTAAATCACTGAGGCATTTCTACTACTATTCTGCTAAAATCAGGATTTTAGTGAACATCTCATCACCAGATGAGAAGTTCAGAAGCAGCCTTTCTGGAGAATAAGAATAATTGTGTACAAAGTAGAGAAATATCCAATTATGTGCAACCTTTGTGTAATAAAAATTTTTTTAAAGTTAAAAAAAAATCATATAATTCTATCATTTTCAATAGCATGGATGGAACTGGAGTTCTTTATGTTAAGTGAAGTAAGACAGAGGCAGAAAGATAAATACTTTGTGTGGAATCTGAAGAAGGTTATGTCATAGAAGTGGAGAATAGAAGAAACAATTGGCCTCTGGCTTTCTGGGTCTGGCTTATTTCACTCAGTATGATAGATTCTGGTTACATCTGTTTACCAGCAAATACCATAATTCCATTCTTTATGGTGGAGTAGTACTCAAATGTGGGCATATATAACATTTTATTTATCCATTTAGCTGTTGAAGGGCACCTAGTTTGGATCCATAGCTTGGCTATTGTGAATTGTGCTGCTATAAACATTGATGTGGCTGTATCCTTACAGCGTTCTGATTTTAGATCTTTGTGATCTAAAGGTTGTTGAATTGCTCCAAAGGTAGTTGGCATCCACAGTCTGTGCCAGGCTCTGGAATCAATGTGCCATGTTACTGTTGTTTATCCTCAAAACTATATGCTGTAGATTGTACTGTGACCTCTTTGTCATGAGGAGCCTAGGTTGAGAGCACTAAGTGGATCAACAGGATCACACAGGTTGTCAGTAACAGAGCTGGGATTCTGTCCTAAGCCTGCAGGCCCTGTGCTGCCTTCTCCATGGATTCTCCCATCCTGTCTTATCACATTTGCAGGCTTCTCTTCCTCCATTTTATCTGTTCTTTAATGTTAGGGGCTCCCCAAAATTCCATTTTGGTACAACTGAAAAGAAGTGTATACAATTTAATTGTAAATTTACATAAATTGTGTGAACACTGTGCTTAGAAACAAAGCAATGAACACTGTGGGGACATACTTGAATACCTTCAGAGACCATAGTGATTTGATTAGTGGGCAAGCATTGAATTATTGGCTAGAATACAGAAAACTAGGTAAATAGCCTATAGGTACTCATCAAACTGTTTAATTAGTGAGAGAATAAAATGATTAAAAATTAAAATTACTTAAGCAAGTTCTCAGGCAAATTCTCATTTCTATTTCTTTCTTAACGAGCCTTTAATTAGCTGGAATTGCATTAGGGAAGTTTCATGCTTTCTATATCTTTGCCAATATATGAAATACTCTCTTTATTCACAAATGATGGGTGTAAGTGGATAATGAAACATATTCCTCAAGAGAAAGGGAAATTGTAGTCAATTTAGTATTATTGAGTATCAACTTGTGTATATTTTTGGCTGAATAAAATTAAAGTCAATAGCAAACAAGGGGAAATTTGGTTAAGAAATATTTCATGTTATGTTTGTTTTCCACAATTTCCCAGCAAAATGCTTCGAAGGGAGAAGTGTAAAACTTATTTTATTATAAATGTTTAATGCATCTTTGTAACATTACAACAAACAGATAAATTACTCCTGATCCACATTGAAATTGTCATCTTCCAAAGTGTAAAATAAAGACTAGGTTAGATGTATAAATAACTTCATCTTTTTGATATTCCAGAATCAATTTAGATGCTAGCTTTTTCATAGTTCATAAGAAACTATGATATGAGATAGTTTTCAAACTAGTGATCTTTTTGTGCTTATTCAAAAGCAAAGCACAATAGGATAGGTCAACATTTGCTAAAATGAAGCATACAGAAGAAATTAAAATTTTTAAAATACCTGAGGACTTGCAATCCTTAAAACAAATTTGTTTCTAAGTAAAATATAGGAAAACTCTTGTTGTCTATAGTCCATGTTATTCTAACTGCCTATTTTTACAAATGTGGCAAAAATCCAAGTATCATAGTTGTGGTTGTTAAAACACAATCTGTCTTCATAAACATCAATCAGTCATACCCTTAAAATTGTGTAAATGTTAACGAGTGTAATATTTCCCTCTGGAATAAAGAATTTGTATGAGATATTTGAAATTAGCTAGGAGAAAAACGTTACCATTAATTGTCTAAGAAAATGGGATATAGCATGTAGCAAAACAATCAAAACTCTACAAACACTTTAATAGAAGAAAAGCATTTTTAGGAAAGCCATCCCAGTCATAAATTTAATATATATTTAATGGTGCTACAGAAAAAAGCCAACACTCAGGAGATAGACACTTCATATTTTATTTTAATAAGGAAGATAAAGGAAAAAATAGGAGCTAGCAATTAGCCACATGATGTTAACCTTTAGCACACCAGAATGAAAGTAGCCCCTGATGGAGTATTAAATGAGAAGAAGAGAAAATCAGTGTCAACATTCCAGGCAGCTTCTAGTGCTTTTGTGGTGTCACCCTAGTGAAAGGAACCCATTAGCTTAGGCATTGTCATCCCAGTTTTATAAAGCAGAAGACTGAGGTCCTCAAAACATTTGACAATTTACCTAAATCCCAACAGCTAGGAAGATACAAAGTCAACATTTAATCTCAGAACTCTGATGCCAAGGCCACTTTTCCAAGTTAGGACCATTTATCCATCATTCCTATTGGCCAACAACCTTGACAATTTAAGTAGTGTGAGTCAGGGAAGTCTTTTGTAGAATTTCTCTTTTCTTTGTTTCTTTCCCTCTTTCTTCCTTTCAACCTTTCTTTCTTAATGGTGATTGAATCCAGGGATGCTGTATCACTGAGTTATATTCCTGGTTCTTTTTAAAAATTTTATTTTGAATCAGAGACTCCCCAAGTTGCTGAGGCTCGTTTTGAAGTTGCAATCTTCCTGGCAGGAAGCCTCCCTAGTAGCTGGGATTAAAGGTGTGTGTCACCACACCCACATGCAGAATATCTCTTAAATAAGATTTGTCTGATTTTTTTTAATCATTGTTAGATTGAGATTATAGATATGGAGCAGATTGCTCATAGAGATTAGGTATGATTCTCATCAATAATATCATTTCAAGACTGCATATTATCAACATGACTTATTGAGATGATGATGACCTTATCAACTAGCTAAGGTTTCTCTATGGAAAGTTACGCCTTTTTCCCCCTTTCCCCTAGGGTATTCTTAGGAAGAAAGTCATTATGCACAGACCTTGCTTCCACTGTGAGCATTAATGATATGTCTCCCATACAGCAACATAGGTACATGGATTATTAGGAATTTTTCTGCACAGATATTTTTCTTTTTCTCTTCATTTGTTTCCTATCCAACTACCTATCTATCTGTTTAATCATTTACTTATACTGGTTGGATATTTGTTCTAATTTTTTAATTGCAATTTTAAAATTCTTAATTTCCAAGGCAAGTTGGGTCTTGTTTTAGTTCCTTCCCTTCTTTTTATGTCTCTGTCTCCCTTTTGGAATGGAAATGTTTTGTCTGTGTCAGCTTGAGCCATCAGAAGCTCTTTCAAATGGATCCTTGGTCCTTTTAACATACTCTCATCTTTGTTTCATTTGTTTTCTGAGCAATTCCTTCTTTGTGGCACTACAAGGAGTTCCTTGCTCAACTTATATGTTTTCTTCTGTTCTGTAATCAATCATTTATCCAAGGATCCTGAGTTGCTGCCATCAGAAAATAGTATTAGGAATCTAGATCTGAGCACTAAGTTTGTTGCCGCTGGGGTATTATTACTTTTAGGACCTCTCTCAGCTGATAGCACAAGGATATATGGGTTTATACTGTATATATACATGTTTATAAATATTGCTATATACAATCATATGTATCCATATTAAGCTAGTCATGAGTTCATACTGATCTTTCCAACTGTACCCATTACCATACTGAGAGTCTTGGGTATTTTATTATTTTCCTGTAATCTCCCATTGTAACCTGGCTCTCACCCTTAGCCATATATTGACTTAATTGCTTATCTCCAATACACAAGTACAGCATTTTCAGAATAGTTAACTCATACCCCCATGGAAAAAGCTTTAGTAATTCAAGTATTGAGGATGTTTTGTTCTGATTTTTGCCTACTCTAACAAACTCCTTTTCATAATTCCCCCCTTATTAAGCTATTTCTATATTTGTAATATATATAGATTTTATTTCACATTATGCATTCTAGCTTCTTAAGTGAATTTTTTACTTCCATACATAAGGTTTTTTCTTCGGGCTGTAAATTCTATTGCATTTTGGCAAATGTTTCATATTCATCATTAGAGTATCATAGAGGATAGTTTCACTACCTCCCCCCCAAATTTTCCTGTGCTTCAAATTTTCAGACCTACCCCAAAGTCCATGGCAAGTCCTTAGCCACTGTCCTCTATTTTTGTTTTATGTTTTCCAGACTGTCATATGATTGAAATCATTAAGTATGCATTTTTTCAGGTTGGCTTATTTCCATTAACCATATGTATTTAAGATTCATCTATGCCTTTCTAAGGAATAGTAATCCATTTATTGTCACCACAGAAAATATTCCATTGTGTGGATATAGCAATTTTCATTTTAAAGATTATATGCTTGCTTACAATTTGAGGCAGTAATGAATGAAGGAAGTTCATTGTACTCAGCCACTCAAGCACTCAGAGGCTCCTACATCTATGGTTCCAGGAGGCCTAGCTACTTCTTGAGTTAAAGGCAGACCTTGGTATTATCCACTTGGTGCGGTTTCTGCAGGAATACAAGATGCTGGAGTTACATGGTTATGTAGGTATCCACCAGGATTTCAAAGAAAGCCTTGGAATATCAAGCAAAGTGAAACAGGGACAGGGTCCCTACAGGCTGCAGACTGAGAGGGTGATGCATGAAAACAGAGAAGGAAGCCAAAGATGCAGTGGAGACACCCAAGATTAAGAGATGTCAATAATGTGCACCTTCTGCTGAGGAAAGCTGCAAAAATCAAGAAGAAACAACCCAAAAGAGAGACCATGAGCCCTGAAATCACATAGCCTTTGGAGAGAACATCATGATGCCATGTGCCCCGGAGCTGGACTTGAAGATACAGAACTTGTTTGTCCAGCTCAAGTTTGGTCTTGTTTTAGTTCCTTCCCTTCTTTCTATGTCTCTATGTCTCCCTTTTGGAATGGAAATGTTTTGTCTGTGTCATCATGTGTATCTCCAATATATGTAACTTGCTTTTGACCTTTACAGGGGCTCACAGTCAAGAGTTTAACCTTAGATGAGAGTTTGGACTTGGACTTTGGACTTTTGTCAATGCTGGAACTGTTAAGACCATGGGAACTCTTGGAAATGGACTAAATATATTTGGCATTGTGAGATAGACATGAGCTTTTGGAGGCCAGGAATGGAGTGTTATGGTTTGGGTATAAGGTATCCCAAAAGCCTATGCATGAGAAATGCAAAAATTTAAAGGTGAGATGATTAGATTATGAGAGCAATGACCTAATCAGTGGATTAATCTACTTGAGTGAAGTAGCTGGGTGGTAACAACAGCAAGTAGAGTACAGTTGAAGGAATTAGATCATTGGGAGCATGACTTTGGGGTTTATATTTTGTTCCTGGAACCTGGTGTTTCCCCTATCCCAGCTTCTTGGTTGCTATGTCCTGGGCTGCTTTCCTCTGCCATGCCCTTCCACATGATGTTCTGACTCATCTTGGGCCCAGAGCTCAGCAGTCAGTGGACCACAGACTGCATGTCTGAAACTGAGCCCAAATAAACTTTTCCTCCTCCTCTAAATTGTTCTTACTGCTGGTCACAGTAACATAAAAGTGACTGATACGTACATGATAACTTTGTATTTTCTGTACACAAGTATGAGTAAAATGTCAAAAACCATGTAAGGATATATAGCAATAGTCAGCAGAGTTCTAAACTTGCTATATATCTAAGAAAATTGGGAAAATTCTAAATGATGGGGTGTTAGCTGTTTCATAAAAGGGAAAATTGGTTGATCAAGAAAAAATGATGATTATTGCACATGAAAAAGATTTATGTAAAACCCTTTAAAAAGAGACACTGAAATACATAATAGAAAATATCTTCAAAATTAATTATTAAGATTTTATAAAATGTGTAAATATTCTTTATAATCACTTTACACATCATCTAGAGACAAGATCTGATTGTTAGCATACTCTAATTTTTGGTAAGTCTATACATATGGCCGTGAGTGAGGTAAAGAGTTTATTTATTAATAAGTGTTGGTGGAGCAGTTTTAATACTATTATCTCAATAGAAATTTGTATGTTCTTAAACTACAAAAGATGCAAATAAAAATGCATATTTTTGTAAATATTTTTTGTAAATGTTTTTTTTATAGTTGTGTAATTAGAACAGACTGAATCTCTTGATATTAGATATTATAAAGCTATGCTTTCCTTATTTGTTTTTACTCTTACATTTCTTGACATTTTTGCAGGCTTCTTTAAATTGTATGCATAAACATCACTTTTAAATTATATATGAAAACATTCCAAAAGTGGAATTTTGGCTCATAAATTCAAAAGTTTGTGCACTTTCTCAGATTTAACCTTCAGATAACAGAAGTTTCTATTTCGTAAATATTTGTATCATGCAATTAAATTGGAATCAGATCTTGCTTACCTTAGATTACAGGGAAAAATTATGCTGCATAGTTTTTATGAAAAAGGTTTGTTGACTGATTAACAAAAAGTAATCTATATTGAACTATTTTGCATGTGGCAATGATTTATTTGAATCATTTTACATCTTGTATTACTATAACAATTTTCAAATAAATCTTTGGTAAGCTTTCTCTTTTTGGCATACCATCTTTTGTGGTTTTAAATAGAAAGCTTGTTTTGTGATTCTCTTTAATGTAATTTTTATTGCAATGATACTAAATTATTTTGCTGACCAAAGACTACTTATTTGGTCATTCTTATCTGTTGAAATAATATAATTCATATTTTTAGTAGTTTTCATTACTTTAATTCAGAAGAAAGTCATTAGTAATTATCCTCAAAGGCACTGAGATGTTGTATTATTGTTAAATGTTACTATTCTAATCAGATTTTTTAGTTGGATTTAAGTTGATCTCTAAGTAGACAAAGGAATAATTAAGAATTAATATACATTGGTGGTTTATTTTTCAAGAGGTAGATATAATGAAGAAATAAGAGGATTGTGAAAGATGCACAGTCAGGTAGAACAAGGATAGGAGAGTGGTCTACTGGTAGTTGTTAGAATGATGGATGTGGGTGAACTTATTGAATTGCTTAGAGGTCATTGCAGCCAGGAAGTCTGAGTTATATTTCACTAGAATTACAAAATGACCTGATAATGGAGCAAGGGGATTGCAGTTAATTTGTGTGAGTAATGTGTCTAGTAGAACAAAAAAGAAGTGATACTGAAAAAGTCTACTAATGAATTGTTACTAAGAAGTAAAGTCAACTGCCATTTATTGAGCATATAGTATATTCTGAGATTTATGCTTGATTCTTTCATCTGTCATCCCACATTGCTATTAAAATATAATTTTATGGTAATTTTTATGATAAAGAGTCTTGTTCTTTCATCAAACATTCACTAATTTCCTGGGAGCTATAAGGTATTCGGGCAGGGACATTGACAACTAATAACATTATATCCATGCTAAAGGCCTAGTTTGTAACACAAACTTGTAAGTAGATAATAACAAAAAAAATGATATCTTGAAAGAATAGCACAAGTTGTGGTGAATTTTAGGAATAAGTAAACTGCTTTGCTTTTATCTAAGAGTTTCACTGTTAGAAAGTGAAGGAGCTTAAATTTAAATTCAGCACACCAACCATGCAGTCTTGTTTTATTTGTCTCAATTTGTAACACCCTAAGACATTTCTTTAGAGTGTGCAGATGAACTGGTATGTTAAAGTGATAGGTGCAAACAGTGCTGAGAAATAATTTGTGAAGGGAAATGAATTTACCTTTACTTTTCTTAACGAAAGGCTGGCCATCTAGATGAGTATTGCTGAAGCCTTGGTAGCATACTCTAACTAACCTACTGATGTGAGTCTCATGTGAGTCCTAACTATGGAATGGAAAGCTTCTAAATGGATTTTCTTTACAAGTATTTTTTTCTTGATGACTAAAGGAAAGAGACCTAGAGCCAGAGCTGAAGAGAAAGAGGAGAGGGAGAAACAGAGACAGAAAGAAACTACCCAGCTGTAAATTTCTCCAGAAAATATTA
This sequence comes from Glaucomys volans, assembly GCA_020662805.1. NCBI lineage: Eukaryota > Metazoa > Chordata > Mammalia > Rodentia > Sciuridae > Glaucomys > Glaucomys volans. The sequence goes on from JAJEJO010000641.1 coordinate 733,189, forward strand.
TTGAAATCCTCCTTGATTTTCCCTGGGCAACAATCAGCAAACTTCTCATTAGAAGGAACTTTAAAAGGGTTGCTGATTTGCAAAATATGGCATGAAGGATGTGTACATAACTTGCATAATTGGTTTTGTGCATACATATGGCACATGCTATTTTGGAAACATACCCCCTCTGTGTTCATTATAGCTATTGCTCACTCTATTCCCTGATAATCATTTATAGTTACTCATCACAGTTTATTATTAGCAAAGTAATGAATCAGCAGTTTTATGCACTTGCCTTTAAAAATCTAATCTTAGAATTCTCTGAACCACAATATATAGTAATAGATAGCAAGCAGATTGCCCAAATTTATTTCTAGGTATTGAGCTGCTCATTTTATAGAGATTATTTCAATGTTAATAAATGAAAGTTCCCTTTCATTATCCTTAACAAATTATTCTTTTGCACTCAAAGCAAACAGCTTAATTTATGACATAATAAATTTTGCATTTACAATAAGTCTGTATGGGTAATGTAGTTTATTTCCTTATTTTCTCCAGTTTTTACCCAGCTGGATTCTCCCTCTTAATCTGTTGAGATATCCACAATATATAACCAGAGCAGTTGAGCTGGGAAAACCAAAGATCAGATGGAGAAGAAAAGAAAGATGGAAGGGTATCTGGTCTTAACCCCAGGGTTCTCAGCTTTTTGTGGTTTGGACATGAGTACAATGGGAACTTCTCTCAAGAGGCCTTTTTCATTGGAATGTTCCTATTTCAAATTACTCCTACTCCTGTAGCATAGAAGCCAAGAAATTAGAGGGTTGTTTGTCTTGGAGAAGTATTGGTTCCTCAGACAAGGATGGATTTCAAGCAGTAAACTGTTTACAAATGACTAGGCTGAGCACTGCAATCACTTTGTAAACCCACAGAACACAGACTCATATCTTAGGTATGGCTCATTGGTAAAATAACCCTTATACTCCATATACTTTCAGGAAATCAAGAACAACTTAATCCTTATTTTGGATATTGTAAAAGACATTTGTCTCCCAAGTGTAGACTCTTACCAACAACCTCTGGGCCAGACGACATGTATTACTTTGAATTACTTTATTACATTAAGAAGTACACCACAATAAAAACAAATTATTGGGGAAATGAGGCTTTTAAATATCATTATATAAAATTATTTTGAATTATATTGTATTAAAATGTCTCACAGATGTATGACTTTCCTTTATGGTTTTATATAGAAGAAGGATATTATTTTGTACCTTCTAAAGAAGGAAAAAATGGCACAATTTTTCAGACATTCTAAAACATTGTAGTATCATTCTATGTTAAGGCACTGTTCTATGTGTTAGTGAAGGAGAGGGAAAACAATAATGGCTAGATGATTTCTGACCTCAAAATGCCATCTAACATGTATCAAATATGTTCTTTATAACAAAGCCTACTCTGCTAAATCTAGGGAATGTTTGTGGTGTGTGTGTGTATGTATGTGTGTGTGTGTGTTTCTCTCACCTTGAACCTACTTGTGTGTAGAATATTTTTAAGTCTTCAGTAGCTAATTATGAAAGCTGTTTCAATAACAAATAGTATTTAGCCATGTAATCAATTTCACCATCTTATCATATACCCCTTCGATCACCACCTCCATTACACGTTATATACAGTACTATGTGCCAGTGACTGTGCTAGAATTGTCCATATAAATTTCATCTGATTTTCACACTGGCTCATGAACTATGCCACTCTAATACCATTTTGCAGAAGAGGAAACTGAGCCTTGAAAGAACCAAATAAAATTTCCAAGGTCACTACCTCAGAGGCATCTCAAACTCAGTCACAGCTCTTCCCACAATATTGGACTGCATTATTTTCCAGTTTTTCCATTTATGGAATTGTTGATATTGGGGAATGATTTTAACCTGTAAGCTCGGTGGTGTTTTTTCCCCCTTTTTAAATAAATGAATCAATTGACTGAAATTTGAGTTAGAAGATTATCAACATATAATCAGAGCAGAATATAACTAAATTTTTTTATGGCTCAAAGTAAATCAGCAAGCAGATGCCACCAACCAATTGCACCCTTGACTTTATGGCTCTATTATGAACTGCAGCAGCAGATGGGTTCTAAGACCAATGACACAGTTTATCTGTTTGCACCTTGTTAACTTTATTTCGCCCTTTGAAGTGGGAACTCAGAGTCAGAGCAGCATATGCCTCTGTTGTTTCTATGTGGGAAAATTAATCTATCTCAAAGAACCCTGAAGAAAATATTAATAGTGAAGGTTCAACTTTAAGGAGAGCAAGGAAGAAGAAGATTAATGCCCAGCAGAAAACAAATCCAGAGGCAAGGAACTTAGTTGCAAATATTCCAGGAAAATTAAAACTGATAATGTAGCAAGTTTTTACTAGGATATTTAGCACAGATAAAATGTTAGTAATTCTATTTTGAAGTGTGAATTTTTTCTCTTCAGTCTTTATTATACTGACATGGGTCTCATACAATATTTTTTAAAGTTTCAAAAAGTAACATGGTAAGACTTCTCCATCTGCAAGGGAAAAAAACCTTATATTTATAATCTCAACCATCCTGCCAAAACCAATGCTTTCTGTCTAGAATAAATTGATTTTTGCTTATGCATAAATTAAATGTCAACACATCTCTCACAAATCTACTTATGGCAGCCAAAAACCAGGCTGTTGAGCTAGAAAAAATTTAATACAAATAACTAGATCTTCTGTTTACTCAACAAATAGATACAAAAGAAAAGGAGCTTTAGTGATCCCAAGTATGTCAGTGTTAATTAGTTGATATTTGAATAGAGATTGTGCCTCTTCCCTGCTAACCACCATGGACAGAAAAGCTGTTATACATTATATTTCTGTCCAGCTATGTCTTATAATATATTAGCTCCAGCTGAACAAACACTGAGAGAATAATAAAAAAATTATATTTATACTGCAATATTGGTGTCACCATGTGAATACACTCAATCTAAATTTCAATTGAGTGCATGCCAGTGATGCTCTTCCTCTGCCCCATAAAAAGGTTATGTGTGTGTGTGTGTGTGTGTGTGTGTGTGTGTGTGTTTGTGCAGGTGTTCCTGTGTAGACATGCATAGGCATTTAATAAGTGCCCATGGAGTGCCAGAAACTCTTCTAAGCACTGCAACCTGTGAGTACAGAAAAACAAAGTCCATCAATGAAGAAGCACATATATAGTACGGCATCTGGTTGCTAAACACTGGGCAGAAAAAAACAACTAAATTAGGAGGATGGACAGGGCAGAAATGCAGGAGGGGTGTTTAGAGAAATTTTCTGCATTAAGATGCCACTTGAGCACAGAGCTGTACTATGGGAAGAATTTAGGTATGCAAATGTCTGCTGGCAAGTATGTGAAGAATAGGGCAGAGGGCCCAAATCCCTGAGCCTGGAATCATTTGGAGATATATAAATTTGTACTGGAGATTGAACCCAGGGATGCTTAACCTCTAAGCCACATGCCCAGCCTTTTTTAATTTTTAATTTTGAGACAGGATCTTCCTAAGTTGCTCAGGGCCTTGATAAACTGATAAGTTGCTGAGCCTGGCTTTGAACTCATGATCCTCCTGCCTCAGCCTCCCGAGCTGTTGGGATCACAGGCATGTGCCACCATGCCCTCACACATTCTTCCTATTCCTGAGAAATGGCAACCAGACCTTTGTATCTGAAATGAAGACAGAGGAGAGGATGGTAGGCAATCAAAGGGGTATTCAGGGTAAGAATATTTAATTTATCTTAATAGAGAAGGGAAACAGAAGATAGTATTGTCTGTGTATTTTAATTCCATTTGACTTAATGTTATAAATGACAATCATTTTGTTTCCTAATAAACCTCAAAGTTCACAATATTGTAATTCAACAAGTATTTGTTCTCATGGATTATGTCAACAAGACCTAAGAAAAGATAAATTCTGTGATACCTAGCACCACCATATATGAACTAGTTAAGAAAATCATTGTGTAATCAGCTTTTTCTGTTATCATGAGTTAAATAAAAATTTAATACTCTATAGTGTTATAGGAACACCTACAGAACACTATAAAGTAGGAAATGAAAACCCACAGAAGTTAAGTACTTGCCTAAACTAGAAAAATCAATTCTGTTTGTATTTGGTCAATGTTTATTTCTTTCAAAAACTTAAGCTAAGTAAAACAAAAGCAGGCCACATAGATTTTTACAAAGATGTTGGTATCATCTGTTTGATTTCCCCTTTTTATGTTCATCTCTTCCCAACACAGCAGAGACATCAGTTGGCATACTGAAGTCAGCCATGGTAGGAACACTTATACCATGGACACAGGCAAATACTGCAGTTCAGGGCTTTATTTCTTTTTTTCTCTCCTTGCTTTTTTGATAACTTAATTACCAATATGTTGCTAATTTTTACAGCATGAAAAAGGAACACTATTACTACTCCTATATTGCACTTGCTATATTTTATTGAAAGTATCTGTGGATGGGGTGCTGGATACCAAGAGGCAGAAACTGATCTGATTATCTATGTATGTGGTTAGTGTCTAACCACAAATATATGCTGACTTGAAAAGATGTAACCTTAACAAAAATACTGCTAAGTATTTTTGATGTTTTAAAAAATTATGTTGGCTTAGTAAGAAAATCTTGATTTATCAAGATTACACTGATTATTATTAGACAATGACTATCCCAAGGAAGAAATTAAATAATGACAGAAGTGAAGATGTCAATCTGCCTTTGGTGTCCTACAAAACACTATCTATAATATGCAAGCAACTTAGTGCTAATGTTCTGATTTTGCTAGAAATGCATAAAATATTTCATTAAAGATCTAAGTTTATTTGTAGAATGTCTTAATAGACTTTATTATTTTTGCTGTATTGAGTTGAAGTACTTAATTGTTCCTATCAGTTTATATTAAATTGTATTATTAACAAGAAAAATAAAAGACTGAGTTGAACCATCTAATATATATTCAGTTATAAATACTTTGAAGGTAGCAATTCTTCATTTCCATTCTTTTGCAAATTCATGGCCTCACTAGTAGAATTTTTTGCTTTTAATCTTCAACAAACAAATTAACTCATATTCTTTGAATACTAAAATGATCACTAGGTATTGTTAGACTTAATAGATGTTATTCTTATTTTGATAAGTTGAGCGCTGGGTGCAGTAAGATGTTTTAAGAGTAGAAAACTTCCATGTTTGAACAGTGATCTCTGAGAAGTAACTCTTACAAACTTCAAGTTATGCTGACTTAGGCTATTTTTTTAGATTTATGAAAATATAGCCTTGGTCAAAGAAGCAATTTCAAGATTAAACTGTACAAGGTTTCTAAAGTATATAATGCTCTGCTCTTGTATTCCTCCTGGTTACAAAACTGCTAGAAAAGTCAATCTTGCAAAGGTTAATCCAAGATTACACTTGCAATTTCTATATGACTTCAACCAGAATACTAGAGAAGAATATTGAAAGAATCCTATTGGAAAGACCACATTGCTAGAAATAAATCAGTTTTAGTCTCTGAATGGAAAAAAAAATCTTTAAAGAATCAGTCTGAAAGCAACTTTAAAAAATATGCAGAGTTGGTCTTACTCTACTTGGAAAAGAAATGGTACAGAGAATGTGTTTTGGCTTGTGTCTTGTGTTGTTTAACTAGATCCATGTGCAGGAAAAGATAATCAAACTCCAGTTAACATCAAGGCACTAAAGATCTGGAAAGGGTAGTTGTATAAAAAGCTCTCAAGTTGTCAAATTTTTATATGGTGTCTAACGGGTAATTTATATCACAAATGTCTATCAGCTATGGATAGTTATGATAATTTAGATGTCCTTAATTCCTCACAAGATTTTTAAAAAGGCACAATATTTTCTGAGCATTTTCTTCTTCCAATTATCTCCTAAAATATACATCTTACAATGCACTCCAAGAAGATTCCCCTTGGTATCTTTTGGTCCAGGTAAAAGACCCATCCTGAAGATCCTTTAGGAAGGATGCAACAGTCCTTTTCCTGGCATTTGAATAGCTTTCAGGTTCAATACTCTCCTAATGCTTAAACATTTATGTATATGTGCTTTATTTCTTACCCCTGAATTTTCCATTTTTGGATTTTTTGGTTATCAACCAATATTAATTTCTTTATCAAAGTCTTTTTTTGGGGGTGGGGGGTACTGGGGATTGAACTGAGGGACACTTGACTACTAAGCCACATCCCCAGCCCTATTTTGTATGTTATTTAGAGACAAGGTCTCACTGAATTGCTTAGTGCCTTGCTTTTGCTGAGGCTTTGAACTCATAATCCTTGGCCTCCTGAGCTTATGGTATTACAGGTGTGTGCCACAGCACCCAGGTCTTATTGAAGTCTTTTGGCACAAATTACAATTCCTGGTTATTGAGACTAGCCTGATGCACTTCTTTTAGGAAATTAACTCAACTGCCATTAGAAAACAATGGATTGGGGTTTCTTTCTTCCCAAGGCATTCATATAATTGACAGTTGCCTTTTCAGTAAGTTCCCTCAATACCTGATCTATGTACTTTTGCCAGTTAATTTTCTAAAATATCTACCATGTTATGATCCTGAGTAAAACTTCTCAAGTCTTCTTATTGCTTCCAACTAAAGTCCATGCCCTACTTCATAACATGCAAGCCTTCTAATCATTCCAGAATTACCAGTATGAGTTGCAGGAAAGTTCAAGCTTTGTAGGCAGAACAATCATAAAAGTTAACATTCTGTCACTTAGCCGACTATGAAATTTACTTATGCTTTCCAATATGAAGTAGCCTAAACTATAAAATGTGATTATGAATGATAAAGAACATCAAATGTCCTTATAGCACAGTGCCTACTACTAAGGTAGTGCCAAGTAAACAAACAATAAATTTTATTCCCTTGGCTTCATTTACATTTCTCAGAAAATCTCATCAACTAAGCAGAGGGCAGAGATTCTGCCTCCATCACCTGTATCAGAGCAGCTGCCCTGCACAGTGCCAGGATGCTATATAAACTGCAGTGAGTGTAACTGCACCCTCTGGAGATATGGATGGATCATGTTACTCTATATGGTGGCCTCATTTTCTGGAGCTTGGGGTATGATTGTTGATAGGTTGAAAGGATAATGAAACAAACAATTCCTCAGAAGTCTGAAAGGTTTATTTTATATCATTACTTTTTTTTGTTTTACAAATTGTTGTAATTCTTTATTTCTGGGTTAAGTGGTCGCTTCTGCTTTTATCCTCTAACAAACACCAAATGAATGTTGAAACCATGCTGTGCCATGAAGGGCTAATTGGTTGTTTTAGCTTATTAGGGCTGGAAATGTTAAATACAGAGGCTGACAGCAATGAAATTAGGGACAATACTAAGCCAGAGTTATATGGACTGTAGCTAATGAATAGTATATATCATGCCCAGTTGTAAAATCGCATCTTTTACTTACAGTAGATTAGGTTCCCTAGTTGGTGTGTGGTCTGGGGTCTGGAGGAAGTAATATAAGCTTTTTGGGAAATAGGGATTGGCAACAGGTTGGCAATTTTTCTTTCCAAATCTTTCCATTGTGATCTATCCTCTAATGGTTCCATTACTTCTAGTTATTTTATACCCCCAATGAATAGCTGTATAACTCACAGAGACCTGCTAATTAATTGCATTAATTCGTAAATATTTAGCAAACACTACAACCACGCATGCAGATCTTCACCAGTTATATGGTAATAAACAAGATGGAGGTTTTGCCTACATCATGCTCAGTCTGAAGAGGGAGACAAATAATTAAAACAAGATAAGTACTATAGTCAGGGTTAATCTAAGGTGCTAGGGATTTCTAGTGTTAAAAGATGTTGAGGGTGATTTTGTACAGTGCACTGTATAATAAAGTCTCTGGATGTGTGGCTGCAAAACCATGACTCCATTGACTGGTATATTGGTTTGGTCCAAATGCCTTTCTTAGTGGACAACCAGTCATTCAGTCTCCTTTAACAGAAAAAAAATTACAGCAATGAATAGTATTTAGAAAAAAGTCAAGTAAAACATAAGAAAATTATATCCCCAAATGGATGGTTTAAATGTTTATCACAATTTAAATAGATATTAATTTGAGTATATATGCAAACATTGGGATTTTAAAAAATGAGCTTAAAGTAAAAAGCAATGCATCTCAGTGTTAGTGATGATAAATAATAAGAATTCACTTTCATGATGCCATGTTCATAAAACAAGCAAAAATACATGGTGTTGACAAAAAGGACAAGTTTCTAAAGCTCAAATTCTTGTCATTTGGAATATGAGAAAAACATATAGAACACCCCTGAGCCTCAGAATCCTTTTCTGAGAGGGGGAACAAGAGTACTTACACAACTGAGTTGTGAAGGGTATTACATAAAATAATGATGAAGAGTGCTTCATTGAAGGCCTGATGCATTGAAACTATTTAATGACAAGCATCGTAAAAGAACCTGAGGTTTAACAGGTAACTGTTGGCATGAAAGATCTTTTTCTCTCTTTGGATGAAATGAAATTTTGATGGAATTTCCCATTTCATGTTTGAATTTAGTCCTCATGAAGACATGGACCTGGACATACCAGTATTTCTGCCTTCCGTCATCCACAAAAAGGCAGCTCTGCTCCCCACTTGCAGAATTATGGGAGTACAGATGCTGGGAAGCAGGTGCAACAGGACCCCTCTCTGTATCCTCTTCTCATTCTCTCCTCCCTCCCTCCCTTATTGCCTGAATATTATAATTACATCTTTCCATCAAAACAAGAACTCAAATTCATATGGGAAGAATTTTTTTGTGTGTACTAGGAATACTTAACCTATTAAGCCACATCCCCAGCCAGCCTTCATATATATATATCATATTCATATTATATATATAATCTCTGTATATATTATAAACATAAAAGCTTTAATTTATATGTATTATCTCTCTATTTAGATAATATATAGAGATTATATACATATGTATATATATATATATATACACGCACATACATACATATGTATATATATAGATATATATAGAGAGAGAAAGTTTTGCTGAGTTACTTAGGGACTAAGTTGCTGAGTCTGGCTTTGAACTTGTGATCCTCCTGCCTCAGCCTCCCAAGCATCTGGGATTACAAGTATGTATCACTGTACCTGGCTAGGAAGAATGTTCTTTTATTTTTAGGGTGTAATACAAATTCTTTATTATCCTTGAATTTTTTCACCTTGTAAAATTATGGAATGCCTACTCATCTTAGGCACCGTTTTGCATACTATGAATAGAGGTGAGACAAATATCTCAGATCCCTCTACAGATCTTCTTATATGACACTAAGTTTAAATGAATGAAAAAATAGGAGATAGTTTTTCATAGTTAAAAATTTTGACAGGATTTCAATAACTTTACCTAAGAGGCTACCCAGGGAACTAGGAAAGAAAAGGCTGGACTTTCATCTTTGTTGATGGAAGCTCAGAAATAGAAGCAGGCATTATCTCTCCTTCTCTATCTTAGAAACCCTTCAAATGGAACTACTTTCATATAAAGAAAAATCTAGTATGTATGTTGCATAACTTAGACATCACAATCTTGAAGTATGAAAATAATTTTCCATTTTATAAATGATTTTTCCACATTTCTGAATTTTTTCACTTTCCCCAATTTTTATTGTACTGCATCTTCAGAACTTTATGAGCTTTATAGATACATATTTTGAAGTAATATCCATAATATTTTCTTAGTCTAATAAAATTGTCTCCGATGCTATTTGCTTTGTAAGTTTAATTTAGAAATTTGAGTCAAATTTCTAGTTTCTTCAAATGCAATTCACTGCTTTATTTACATTATCTGCTTGAAATGTGGCTTTAAGTGGAAAAGAAAAATTGTTGTCCTATAAGCCTTGCAAATACATCAACAACTTATCATAGATTTTACATGCATGACAAATTTTCAGAGTCAAATTTTGTGGTAATAATGTCATCCTGGAAAGAACTGCAGCTGTCTATTCAGGTGTGTTCAATCTCCACTTGATAGGAATAATTACCTTCCACCCTCACTAGGTAATTGCCTTTTGATTGAGGTCATCAGAACAATCAAGTCAGTGAAAGGTGGAAATCCAGAGTAAGGAAGGAGACAAATGGAAGAACCATGAACAGAAATTTGAAAGGAGAACAAGAAAGAAATTTAATTTATTTCTAATATTTTGCTCTGCAGTAATAATTTAAATAGTGACAGTCACTAAAATCACTGTAATATGATTCCTAGGTTAATTGGTTTGATAGTTTTATTTTTTGAAGCAAAAAACTAAATATTTTAAGCATTTGATTAGAATCATTAACATATTCATGTGAATGACAACTGACTGATTTTTGTCCACAAATAATCATTGCATACTTATATAAAGGAAACTGTTTTATGTACTGGAATAGCAACAGGAATAAAATAAAGAAATTTCTGTACTAACAGGATTTACATTCTAGTAAATAAGGAAAAAAACAAGAGACATTTTAGATTTTTAGAAGCAAAGAGAACAACAAAATTTCAAAAATAGAACAATGAAGAAATCTTTGATAAGTTACAGTTTTCCTAAGTGAGACTCATCTTGGGGATGAATTTTTAGGCAGAAAGAACAACAGTATAAATATTTGAAACTTGTAAGAAATTTAAAGAGCCAGCATGGCTGAGCATAGTGTGAACAATGGGCAAGTTTCAGATGTTTGCAGACAAATGAGTGCATCCCCCCCAATTTCCAAGTTTTGATTTGCAAGTGTCAGGGAAATATGGTTAAAAACAAAAATCTCCCAGCTCAGAAATCCTCTCTATAGAGGTTTCAGAGAAAAAAAATATTCTTTTATTATTGAATAATCATGGAAGTGGAATGAAATATGATCACAGGCAATCTACTTGAAGATTGTAAAGACAGGGAGAAATTTCACCCTTTCTTGTAACCAAGTAGAAACAACTTACTACATGTGTTTTCAAGATGAACATTAACTAGTCTGCACGAGGACGTGACAGCACCATTTGTCACATATAGCTCATCCTAACTTTACCTGGTAATTGGGTTGGCTATCAGTATTATGGAATTGGCTTTATCCAGAGGAAAACCAAATTCATCTTTATGACAGAAGTTAGTTTTTCAGCTTGGAGCAAGGTGGCCAAGGAAATTCTGGCCTGTACTTTTCCAGGGAAGCTGGGAGTTGTGAAAAGTCTTACTTAATTTCTAAGAAAATTTATATACATTCAAATAGAGGGAGAAAGTGCTTACATTTTCAAAATTTCTAAGGTAATGTATTAACAAATTGGTAGGAGAAGGAAAATTTCAACAGGTGGAATTAAACTTCTTAGTTTATATTTGCTTTTGTTCTGGTTTTAGGAATACATTCACTCTGCTCATACTTTAACATACACATGAATTTCCTGATCTTTTTAAAACACAGATTCTGTTTTAGTGAATGTAGACCATTGAAGTCATGACTTGGACCCAGGTGGGGACAGGTAGTTAGGATCATGTCATCTGAGGCTGTGTAGACCTATTAAAGATTTTTGGTTTAAAATGAGATTAACCAGAAGAAAGACATACTGTGGTTCAAATTTATGAAGGATCACTGTGACTGCAGCATGGGAAGCAGACTCTAGGGGAATGCAAGGAAGGCAAAAAGGCATGACAAGCAATTATTGCAATGACACAGGTGAAAGAAGGACTGGTGCTACACCAAAGTGATGGTGATGGAGATGATGAGCAGTATGATGTGGGGTGTAAGAAACAGGAAAGCAGAGGATGCTCAAGGGTATGGGTCTGAAAAAGTTTCTAAACAGAGCCAGTCGCTTATATTGGAAAAACATGGAAAGTAAAAGAACATTTGGTGGACAAAATCAGGAATAGATGGCTACCAGGTGAAGAAGGTCAGATCTTCAAAGTTGAGATGTTTTAGAGAAGATTGAAGGCCTCACCTCCCAGAGAGTGAACTGAAGGTGGGATGAAGATATCACCCCTTGACAGCTCACCAAAGAAAGTAGTGTCCTTAATAACTAGAACTTATTTAGAACAAGAAGGTAAAGGGAAGGTTCAGAAAAGGTATTGAAATAAATAATTTTCCTAATGACTGACTGAATTCAGAGGGAACAGAAGAAAAACTGTATCTAATTTTCCTTTTGTTTATTTAAAAATAGAAAGCGTGACTGCCATAGTTTGACTTTTAGAATCTGTTTTCATCGTAATCACACCACTTAATGTAGATCAGTTTATAGTCACGTCTCTAGTGATATGCTCAATATTAAATACTTTTTCTTTTGATTTTACATGAAAAGAATTCTCATGTTTAACTTTATTTGTGCCTGATGATATTCAATTAACATATGGCTGTAGTCATCAAGCCTAACTTCTGACCTCCAATGAATACCATTATTAGATAGATTACACAGTATTATTCAACACCCTAAGAAAGCACTTTTCTTACTTGCATAATTCTTAACACCAGAAAAGTGTATGAAGCCAGTTCAATCAATGCAGGAGAGTTGATGATGCTAACAGATGTGATTTACAGAGCAGATGGTTTCATAAAGTAACTTTTAAAGAGGGAATTGAAATTTGAACAATGATTATAAATCCCCGTGTTTGATGGCACAGGAATGCTGCTGCTTTGCTACTTACCTAACACAGGTGGTGTTTTACTATGTTGTATAGGGCTAAAAGAAATGCAAGTTCCTTTGTTTCAGAAAGTAAAGAAGCAGATCAAAACAAAACTTGTTAGAAGATGCTCTAATTGTTACCGTTGTTTTTTTATATATTCACTGATGCAATGTACTCAGTGCTGACTCTATCATAAGAATTTTAGTTTTGGGTTCAGAGACATGGTCGGCTATGAGACAGGTGGTCTAATTTAGTTTACTATTTAATTGCCCCATTAAAAAAGTAGTTAAACAAAGCAAGATTAGGAGTATGTGGTACATTTTCACAGCAGCCTCGATTTCCTGTTCAATGTTGGGAAAAAGTTGAAAAATATATTTTGATTCAATGTCAGTATTCTATTTGTCATCCAGCATGTTTCGAAATAAGCAGTAGATGACATTTATTCTTTTGGAAATATTTTGCCATTTCTAAAATTATGTGTGGAAACTGGCAATATTCCATGCTCAAGTTAGCATAGTAAATCTACTTCTGTGAGTCAAGATTTGAAAGGCTTTCCTTTATGAAACAGTGTACAACATTATATTGTATGTTGCAGGTAAAGTTAAATCATTTAAACACTTTCCTCTGGTTCTCTGAAACAGAAAGTGCAGTGTAGAGTTTTTAATTTGCTGTACTCAGAAGTCGTTACCATAATCCAAGTGTTCTCACACTTCTTCAAGTCTGTTAAGCAAAAAAATAAGTCAAATTCATTCCAACAAAAGACACAACTTTTCTAATAAGAAACATTTCAAATCACTTCTTGACCACAGGAACTTTTGAAATTGACTAATAGTAACTGGAGAGAGATAGCAACTTGACTTTAACAGCTGTGTTTGTTTTTATTACTCATTTCAAAAGCTTGTTCCCATATAACAGGTGCCCCCAAATTGCTGCGGATATGGTGTACATATTTAGAAAGCTCCTATTTATACTAGGCATGTTGTTTTGACAATCTAAGGAAAAAATTAATTAAAATGAACAACATACTCCTCAATTTCTCAGCCAAGTCCATAATAGTATTAAGATTTAATCTTATATTCTGTTTTAAGGGCATAGTTAATATAACTCTTAGAAATGAATTTCAACCATTTTGTCAAAATGCTTGAACATTTTGGACAAATTTACTGATGCATAATTCTGGATTCTCTTTCAGGACCTTTTATAGCCTGAAATGATGCTCATAAAATAGAATATTTCTGTGTGATATTGGAAGGGCAAATATATTCTTCCTTTTATCAAAGAAAAGGTAGTTTGACAATTCTGACATGAATCAAAAATATTTACTTTTTAATAACTGTATCATAATTACCATTTTTGAACAGACACTCATTTTGATAGATTATTCATGTGCCTTATCTCCATATTTATAAAAATGCCACAAAACTGTCATCTTTCTGTAACTGAGAAGTATGTTTGTAGAGATACCATAGCTTTCCTAAGAACAATCTCCAAATAACAGTCACTTACTAATAATTTTACTAAGTTTCTTTCTCAAAAATATTCTGCTGCTATCTATGTGACCTATCACATGTTGCCCATGAAGATTCATATACTGTGTCTTCTGGGATTTCACAACTTTGCCCTCTCAACAGAGATGCTGCACATAAGCACCAAAAGAGAGAGAATAGGCAGACACTACATACTGAAACTCAAAACAGCTTCCTCTCTGCTTCAGCCTAGAAATGATGTATGTCTCTTCAGTTACAATACTTTGTCCACACCTAGTCACACAGATCCACTTCACTGTACATAACGCTGGAAAAAGTGAGAAAAGGAAATATTTGGTGAGCATTAGTCACTTGGATAAACAGGGGAATCACTGAAGTTTTAGGGCAAATAACTCGTCTATATTGTTCAACTTATACTATGTCATACTCGAAAATGGAACCAGCCTTTCTGTAACCAAACTTATGCTATTTCTATGACATTCTTTATTGGAGAATAATATACATGAAAAGCCTGAATAAGGTAGTCATCTATTTAGCCCCATATTGATGGCACATGCATTTGGGCCTTTAAATTATA
>JAJEJO010000641.1:748278-769052 GCA_020662805.1 Glaucomys volans
ACCCTAATTACTTTCCTGTGAGGTAGGTGCTATAATAATTCCTATTAAATCCATGAATAAACAAATAACCAAAGAGATTAAATTACTTGTGCTGAGATTCAGAATCAGATTGAATCTGCTTAATGTCTTGCTGACTAATAAATTTCCTCCCATCTTGGACAGCTTACTTTTCCCTCTTAATTATTCAAATCATCTGCTCAGAATGTTCTGCTAAGGTAGTTTTCTTATCTTGTAACCATTCTTTGTGGTGATTCATGTTCTTCTCAAGATTGCATTTATCATCAACTAGCATCATCATGTTGGGTTAGTTCATTTGATTGTTATACAAAAAAACTTTACCATCATCTCCAGATCATTTCTGGCCTGACCCTGTGTTATCAAAGGAAGGTAACAATGATTTACTTCACATTATGTTTACAAAATAATCTCACATTCAACATTTTGTTACCTCCTCACAATAACTCTCATAGCATGTACCTTGGCCTCTCACACTCACTTTTCTTCCTCTTGATCCTCTGTCCTCCTTTTTGTGTGCAGGATTTTCTTCACCTACTCAACAGCTAGATGTCTGAGTCCATGAAGGATTCTTCTTGGGTCTTTTCATCTCTGTTTATAATCACTACTAAGAGGTTTTCTCTACCTTCATTGATTAATACCATTGATTTGCTGAAGACCTCCACATTTAAATCTTTAGCCCTGGTTAGTCCCCTGGGGTTTGATTGCATAGACCCAGTTGTTTACTCCAATTCTTCTAGTCTCACATACAAAATGTTCAAATGTGAACCCCTAGTTCCTTCACCAAATTATTATGCCAATTCTTAAAGTAAATAATTGAAAATA
Organism: Glaucomys volans; assembly: GCA_020662805.1. NCBI lineage: Eukaryota > Metazoa > Chordata > Mammalia > Rodentia > Sciuridae > Glaucomys > Glaucomys volans. Next base: position 749,119 of record JAJEJO010000641.1, read on the forward strand.
AAAGTTATGTAGACCCAAATGATCTAGTACTTTGATCCCAAAGAATAGTCAATCAAATAGTGCCACATATATTTTATTGATCTTCAAGTATAAAAATATGTGACCTCTTTAAAGTCACACACGTAGCAACTGGTAGTGTGAGAATTGAGGTGAATTTACTACGAAATGTTTCTAAGATGCTTCTTTCTTTACTTAAAATTTGATGTCATACATTATGCTATTATTAAGAAATATGTATTTTGTGATAAACTTATCCAAAATAATCTGAAATGATTATGAAAATGTTATGAAATCAATCTTCATATCAATAACATAAAACACATCTTATTTTTCCTTTTTTTCCTTTCATATCCCTTTTTCATTTTTTTAAGCTGGTCATAAAACATCCAAAGTGATGAGTTTGAAAGAGTAAATGCTCTAGATAAGAGTCATAAACTCTCCCAATATTTTTTAACCACCATGAGGCAGTTGCTATGACAATGCTAATGTGTTTCCTATTTTAGTTTTTCTGCTTCATAGATGAGCTGGTGTTCAATGTACAATAAGGCATTTTGTTTGTCACTTGGCATAAAAGTGTTTATATATCATGAAATGTTTATAAACCACCCATTTAGTGTGACATTTACTAACAAGTAAAAGCTTATTCATGTTAGAAATTTTATAATTAAATAAAAATGATTTATTTTAGCTTCCCTTAAGATGCACCTCAACTTCACAAATTCTGGTTGATTCACTAACACTTAATGGAACATAATGAAAATGCTAATTCATAATTTATTTACAAGCACGTTTCAGGAATTCTTTTGTAAACTGCAGGTTTTTTGAATAATAAATGAGACATTCATTGAGGTTTGCACTAGGTCTGAGTCTAGCCGGTAATTGTGAGATAGGAACTTAAACCTGGTATTCCAACTTCAGAATCAGGGTGCTTGCATTATTTTAGGTCACCTAAATTATCATTAGGAATTCTCCTGTCACCTTTTTAGCTTCTTTTATATTCTTGTTTCCTCCCATCTCTCTTTTGTTTTCCTTCTTCTTTCTCTTTCTTATTCATATGGACATTTCTCTCTCTCTCTCTCTCTCTCTCTCTCTTTCTCTCTCTCTCTCTCTCTCACACACACACACACACACACACACACTAATATATATATATACATACACACACACACATATATATATATACCTTTTTGAGCTCATTCTAGTAATTTATGAATATACTATAGATTAGCATGTTTCAAAGGCATGAGCATTACCATACTGTCATATACCCTCCTAAAAAATCCTGATCCCTTATTCACTAAAGCTCAATGTCATGGTTTACTACTCACTAACTTCTGTGTATCAATTCAGATTTTTATGCATATAAAGTATATACAAATATGCATATGTAACTCTGGCACTTGTTTTACAACAAACCAACAATACATATTAACTGTCCTACTTCAAGAATATGTTAATTCTTAACTCTTACACACAGGATAAAAAGTCTGGAAGGGCATTGCTTAAATTGATTATAATGTAACTACACAATTAGTGAAGAAAATAACAATAAATAAGAATCATAAGGTAAACGACTTCCCTCTGTAATAAGCTCAATGGAAAAATATAGAAGCAAAAAAAAGGATGCAAAGTGATATGTGCAAAGCTTGTATTTTAGGCGGTGACCTAAATGATGAGAATTGGACTTGTAAAAATTTGTATATAGAATGTCCAAGGAAGGGAAATAAGCTTATATTAAAAATTAAAAAGCCAAAAGTTTTATATAATCAAGAAATTGAAAGAAGATGTTTATAGGTATAACATAGACAGGGGAAGGAGGGATGAGATCAGGATGAGCTGGTTCATACAGAAGTGTAGGCCACTGTATATTGTGAGGATTTCAAGACCACATATGCTCCTGGAATGGATAGAAATACTAAGATGGAATTTAGGGTCTCTATTTTTAAATATATCTGTTCAAATGGACTAAGCATCATTTAGAAATGTTGCACATTTTAATCTAAATCTAGAAATGTATATATATATATTTAAATATAGTTATAATAAATGTTTCTTGCCTCTGTACAACAATTAAGATTTATAAATTAATCTGTGCAAGGAAATGCACTAGCATTCAGTGAAAGAAGATACGGGTGAAATGAAAAATAAATGTATAACACAAAGCAGATAATTCAAATAAATTAGAAAAACAACAAATGTTAGAGCAATAAAATGATTGAAGACAATAATGAATACATTAGTATTTTTGCAGTTATGCTGACGACTTAATTCACTCCAGCATGTTTCCTTCAGTTAAAAAAAGTTTTTTCACATTTTTTCCATAATTTTCAATAAATGGGGATAATTACATCTAGAAGTGATTCATCTTGATAAGTGTTCTTATAAATTACAACAGCTAATTTTTAGTGAATTAAGTTTATTGGGATACTGCTGAGTTAAAAGGGGTATGTTTTTCTGTTGAAATTTCCTTATTATGTTAATGAGTTCTTGTGCTGCTAAAATGACAACTGGAATTATTACTAACATTAAATCTAAACTATTTTGTTGAACATAAAACACAATTTCCTCTTTCCTTGTTTTGGGACTCTGTAATTGAGAATATTTTTATATGTTTAAAAATGTTATCAAAAGGCTATTTATATCCCATTATGCCTAACATGAGTAGGCCAGTTAGGTTTTCTGATCCATAGTGCTTTCTGCATAAATGTTCAGAATTATTTGTTGGGTCGCTATTACAGAAGGATAATCACTATTTAGGCAGGATTGTTAAAATTATCACAAAATTATTTGACTTTGATTCTGTGACAACTTTGTTCATAACCTCATATAGCATTTTTCCTTCATTTTCTTCTATTTTATGCAACATTCCTCATACTCTTGGAAAGATCAACAAAAGGGGAAAGAGAATTGAGCAGCAAGTCTGGGAGTAATAGGGGACCAGACACATCCAGATTTAGAAGTTACATTCCATTTGCTAAAATATAATCTCATAAACACCATTCTTTATTGTAAAGAAGGCTTTTAAATGTCCTTAGCTGTGTGTTCATTAAGAAGAGAACACCACCTATAATCCCAGAGACTCAGGAGGCTTAGGAAGGAGGATTGCAAGTTCAAGGGCAGCCTCAGTAACTTGGGAGGTCCTAAGGACTTAGGGAGATCCTGTTTCACAGTAAAAAATAAAACATAAAAACATATAACTAGGGATGTGACTCAGTGGTTAAGTGCCTCTGAGTTCAATCCCTGGTACTAAAATAAATAAATAAATAAATAAATAAATAAATAAAAATAAATAAATAAAATTAGAGAATACACATTATGGTCAACTGGTCAACTACTTAACTATTTGCTCTCTCTTCTACTATCTATGTCTACTCTCAGTGTCATGGCAGAGCAGGTTGGACAACACTGTACTTGATAAACTATCCCAAGGATTAAGTTGCATGATCCTAACATTTTCTGTTTAGCAATCAATTTATAAGTAGTACTCAGTCTCTCCTAAAAGGGTACTAAATCATTGAGGTAATTTCTGGTTCATGCAACTCAGTCTAGTTACCTCTTCTTAACTTTTTTTAAACAATTATATATGGGTTCTCTTCTGTATTGCTTTTAATGAGAACTTTATTTAAACACCAAAAAGATACTAAGCATCATGCAAATTCTATTTTGTTCTAATTTTTGTCTGGATCTTCCCTGGAACTTTTGAACATATCTCAGCTATGAAATTTTTCTGCTGTGATATGCAGAATCTAACAAGTTCTCTGTTTCCCTACTCTTGATGTGTGCATAATGTTCTGGCATTTCCCATAATTCCTCCATTTTCTGAGCTCTCACTAAGGGACATCTTTAAACTAATGTCTCCTTCTTCTCTTTACCATTGATGATTGAATTCAGGTAAGCCAAAGTAACATATAAGTTGATTGTGAATTGATTCACTTAGACTATTTTCTCAAAAACTTAAATTATAAAATTTTGAGTAATGCCAGCATTTGACTTTTGGCAGAGGAATTTTGATCATATTAGTAACTCTAAAACACTTTGATAACCTTAACAATTGACTCAGAAATCTTTTTTTAACTATATTTGTATGTTATTAATAAAAGACTAAAATAAAAGTTTTTTTTTAAATATCCTCTGAGATATAACTACACATGTACATCTACTGGTGTCCTGCGTAACTGGACTATTGGATTGAGTTTTGAGATTTACTGTCCCCCTACTTTAACTTTTGGTAGGAGTGGGGAGCACATCTCAGAATACTGAGGTGTTCCTCCATCAAATCCTGGGTCAGTGCTGTCTCCTCCGGAATGTTTCCGTGATCAAATCAAGTAGAATTGCTCCCCTTCTTTGGTGGCATTTGAATGTTTTTCTTTATGTAGTATTTGAGTATGTAGTTATTTGAGTTATTTGAGTGTTTATCTTTCTGACCTTGTTCTGTACATTGTATTGGACTCATTTTGGCCACTTATCTATGGGGGTTATTGTTTAAGTATACCAGTGTCCATCGAAGAGACAGAATTTTTGTGAATGTTATAAGGACAGAGTTTATTGTATCCTTCTTTTATTTTAATTTTGATTATATGTTGTGACTCTGTGTGTGCTTTTATGAATATACATATGCCTGTGATACCTAAAAAGAGATTAGAACAAAGACTAGAAAACCAGTATTTTGAATTTGTAAAATCTGAGCTTTCATTTCCTCCCCACTACTATCTACACCTTGCCTAAAAAACAAAAAACAAGAATATTGTACACTTTCAAGCCTCTGTGGCAAGTAACAAAGAAGCAGAGGGACATCCATGTAATCATTAGTGATGAGAAATATGTGGCATGAACGCAAGTTTCTGAACCAAGTGGTATGAACTTGAGTCCTGAGGATTGACAGAGGTTGAGGATGTGGAAAGGGCAACATTGGTGAGATGTTGATTCACAAGAATGCCATGGGACTGACTACTTTTTCACACGTCTCATTGCCCGTACAAGGTATCAAGATTTCTAAATTTTTATTCTTTTATTGTTTCTAAGTACTGTGCCACTTAGTAAGTGTTCAAGAACAATTTAATAAACTGATAAACAATTCACAGAATAGTATAGTTTGAATATGAAAGTGATTTAATAAATGAAACAAATAGACAAAGGTCATAGGTAGGAAAAAGAAGGACAAGCGCTGAAATCTCTAGTGGCTTGTTGGATAAAAGAATGTCTGCATCTATTCATCAAAATGCTCATACAGATGAAAATGTGTATATATTTTCTTTGATTCTAAGACAGGTGGATCTGAATTACAAGTCATTCAAATATGGTTAGTTGCTTCCCTTTTTCCTTTTTATCTCAGTGTGTAATTGTAGTGAATTATTCAGGATGTTGCATGGTCTCCAATGAACTGTTGTTATTGATGCTTTAGTTTGTAAATATTTAAACATTGATTTTTTTAAAGTAGTGGGTAGCCTATGTACAGTTTGAAGACATTTTGACAAAAAACTTTCCAATAAGTGTCACAAGTCAGTTTTTGCTGACAGTGAAAACAGAACTTCAAAAGAAATGCAAATTGATGTCACTTTTCATTTGTAAGAAACTTGGAAATTATGAATTTATAAATATTTAATAGCAATGGGTCAAACAGACATTTGGTCTACCCATTAGAGTGTGTGCTTGTTTATGTGTGCAGCATATATAGACAGAATCTTTTCCTGAAACAGTGCTACACGGATTGAAAAATTGGATCCAGGATAAGATCATGTGATTTTATAGGAAGTGGGTCATTGGCTGGTGACCTATATATTGTACTTAATATACTTGCTCTTGCTTCATTAACTTTTCTCAGTCTGAAACAGATAGGACTGCCAGTGGCATTCAAGTTTTCCCAGTTTGAAATATAAAGCATGACTATTTAGACTTTAAGTAATTTTATTGAAATCACATTGTTTATTCACAAGAAGAAGTGACTGGACTTCTGACTCCTTGATTTATCTATTAGAAGACAGACTAGAAAATGAAGAAAAGAATAGAAACACACAAGCTTAAGTGATATTGTGATGTTGAGTAACAGCACAATGCATAGTCTAAAAGAATGACAGTTGTGTGGGAAGAAGTGAAGAACTGAGAGAGGTCTGAGCTTCAGAGGGAGAAAATGTCTGTGAGAACAGTGTATGTGCACTTCTTTAACGATGATCTATCCTACATTTCTTTTATAAACAGTGAGAAATTTGTGGCTTACTTAATAACATTATTTCACAAGGAGACAAAACTTGTGTGTATATTTAAATATATCACCTTTATCTTATTCTACCTGAATTAACACTTTGAAGACTGAGTGGGCATAGCTATATACATGTATGTGTATTTGGTTTATGTAGTTTATGTATCTGTACACACCCATGATGCTTGGCTTGCTGATTTTTACATTTTTTTATTTGAAAAATTAGTCTCACTTAAACACCTATACTTTTAAAAAATTTTCTATTTTAATTGAACATTTGGTCTGGAAAATAGAATGTCATTTACAAGGAACATAGGTTGTAGTTGTAAAAGAGAATAAAGAATTTGAGAAATTTGGGTAATTTTGGATCATTGAAAAATTTCTTAGTAAGTTATCTTGAAGCAGAGTGATGTAAGCATTTGTGTGTGTGTGTGTGTGTGTGTGTGTGTGTATGTATATAAGTTTAGGTATATCTCTAGGATTCCTAATGTAAGATTTAAAGGTAATTTTGCTTTACATATGATCAAATCTTGTCCCTACTCATTCAGCAAGAACATCACTCTCTGGATACTAAAAGTGAATTCAGTTTTTCTTCATTTCCTAATGCAAGGGTTGTTCTAAGGCTAAATTAATATGTGCAAAACACTTATAAAAGAGAGGCAGTAAGCATGCAAAGGATAAGAAGACTTTAACAACTTATTTTTGTTGGAAAAAAAACCTGAAAAGCATAGTGCATTATCCTACAATGTATTACTACCAGAGTACCAAGGAATGATAACTAAAATTCCTGCATATGCTATTCACAGAAAAATAGAAATGTGTTTGACTACATTAATAGACATGAATCAGAATCAGGAGAAGCTCAAATCTGTACCGTACATTAGTGCTAACAGCTAATGAGTGTATCTGGCAGATACACAATTTATCGCAAGTTTTTTGAAGAAACTTGTGAGAAAATAGTGATAAAAGAAAAAGAGTCTAGAAACCTTTCAACTCTATAACATTGTTACATTTATGCAGTTAAAAATAACCATGCTAAAATCAGATATAACCAAAATTTATGTGACTATCAAGAGTAACCTTTGACCATAGGAACTTGCATTTATTGGTTTTATGAAGTTATGCAATGCATGTCCTTGTGTTAGAGCTTTACTCTTGTTACCTTTTGGATGTGGAATACGAGACTTAAAGTTTTCATGGATTTGTCTAAAATTATACAACTATTTTATGTGACAATTGCTAACTACTCAAAATTAGCTGGCCATTATATTAATAGACCCAAAGAGGAATAAAATAATTTACTTGTCCCTTCAAGGAGCTTCCAATTGCTTAGTAAACTTTTTAATGAGTTTTCACAGTTTTCAGAAGCATGTTGAACATGTGTGAATTTTCCTAACAGTACTGAAAGTTCATAGATAATGATCTTGAACATTAATTTTAATGCTGACTTAAATAAAAGCCATTAGCTAAATAGATATTATTGAATTTTGATCTTCCTCTGCAGTGTGTTTCCCTGGGGAGTTAAAATGAAAATGTTAACGAACTTTAATTGCTTCCTCAAAACTTATGTTTGTATGGTTTGAAAATTAATAACAATATTTAAAATGCCCTTTCTAATATGATAGAATAATACTTGAGGGATTTGCTAAACTTGTAACTACTGACTTCTGTGAGCCATTCTTGAATACCAAACCATTCCAAAATTTAGTGGTTTAAAAGAACAATTTATCTTTTCTGCTAATTACATTGGTTAGTGGAGGCTTCTCTGCTGTTACCATGTTGGCTCACTCATGGTAGATTTCAACTGTATAATCAGCTGAAAACTGACTCAGCTGGGACAGCTGGTATAACTGGGCCTCTCTCCCTCTTACTAGGAGTTCTACCAGGCTTTTTCCTATGGTAACAGGAACCTCCCCCCGCCACACACACACAAAGTAAGCAACTATCCCCCAAGCACTTATCAAGCCTCTACTGGCCCACTGGCTTCATGTAGGCAGATGCCAGTTGCCCAATGCTGATGGACAAGACCACACTCAGAATGGGAGGGGCTTATGCAAGACTGTGGATTTGTTATTCACTCCAGAGATTGTTATTAGTCAATTTTAAAGACTTTAAAAATGAAATCTGGAAGGGACAGAAGGGATTGTCAGCATTTTATTGATCAAACAACTGATGCAGAGAAAAAAAGTAATTGACTAGGTAAAAAGTCAAGTTACATGTAGAGAAATATTTAGTAATAGGGCAATTACAAGGAAATCTAATTTAATTTGCTTTCCTATACAATTTTTAATTCATTGATAGGACGCAGTAATTGCAGGGAGAGACTTCAAATGAACCTACAACTTCATGTTAATACATTTAAATCACATTTTAAAACCTGTTAAGAATATTCTAAAACGCTTTTAGGGTTAGGGTTATTCTCCACTACCCAGACTATTACTACAAAGAGTCATGCTACTTTAAGAAAATGAAGGTTTGTTTTAAAAATGTTTAAAACTGAATTGATAAATATTTGCATATTTAACTATCAAAATAATTGCTTCATAGCAATTTTATTGGTGAGTAAATTATAAAACTCCATCTGACAGAGTGGACATAAAATTACTTTTTCAAATATAGTTTCAATTTAAAGTGAATCCCATTGTATAAACAAAGATTACAAGAACACTCATGAAAAAGGCACCACATATGTCAATATAAAAATCTTGGACAAAACAAAGACATAATTACATGTTAGGTAATAGAACAGAAGAATAATTAAAATTTTAATGTCAAAATTTTGATTTAGGGCTGGGGTCACAGCTCAGTGGTAGAGAACTTGCTTAGCATGTGTGAGGCACTGGGTTCAATCCTCAACACACATAAAAATAAATAAATAAAATAAAGGTATTGTTTCCATCTACAACTAAAATTTTTTAAAAAAATTTTGATTTAAATATGTAAAGGGATGGTGCATGGTATGGTACACAGAGTGTGAGGACTCCATTACACTCTTGCCATGTCTTCTTGGGCAAAAACAACCCCTTTATTTGTATCTTTACTCTGTCATAGCACACTGTACATTGTATTCCTGGTAGTACTTAGTACACTCCGTGATTTTACATTTAAGTGATGATCTCAAATTTCGAATCTGTGTTCCCCAACAGGCAGTGAGACCCTTGAGCACAGGGAGCTTAACTGTGTAGTTCAATACTATATCACCAATATCTAGTATAAAGCAAAAAACATAGCAGATACCCAATAAATTATGGCCCAAGAAAATTAGCCAAGAAGCAAACAGCACCTTAACTAGTGCTGAAGGCTAGTGATTTCAAGATGGAAAATGTTGAAGAGTTTGAATAAAGATTGATTTCAGCATGAGTTACCAGAAATTAACTCATGTATTTGTCTATTCTCAAGTATAGAATCCTTCTCTGTGGTTCTATTCTAAGTACTATTAGGGAAAATCACAGGTAATGTTTTTTAAAAAATTTAATAACACTACCCATAATTATCATTACCAGAAAATGACTACTCACCATCAGACAGTCTAGATTCCAGATTCATTTATATTCATTATCTCCTTTATTCCTATAGTGATATTAGAGATCTACTTCTGACAGTTCAAGAAATGGAGACATGGGAAATTAACTTTATCCACTAAGTCGATGAATATTTAGTACAAACATCATTGTGGGCATTGCATATAAATTTGTATACCACATGGATAGCAGAAGGTTGACCCAGATTAAATTCAAATCTCTGGATTCCAATGCTGTGCTCTCTGTTATTATGCTGTAGTTCTTACTTGTTCTGTTTCAAAAAATAGAAGCAAATATTTCTGAGAGAAACTGTCTACTAAACTTGGGTGAAACGTAGAATTGTCTTTAGACATTTATTTTTAGAGGGGTAAAATTTTTTTAAGAAAAATAATGTTAATCTTTGAAACCAAAAGTTAGAAGTCAGGCCCATTGGCACACACCTGTAATTCCAGCTACTCGGAGGCTTGGATGGGAAGAATATTCGTTCAAGATCCACCTACGTAACAAGTAGAGACCATGTATCAAAGAAAAAAAAGCAGAAAATTATTATTCTTGGTTTTGTGACTGTATTATTTAAATTTCAAGCTTAATTTAATTTTTAGGTTATTTAACTTAGATCATTTAAAGTTCTTAGATTCTAATTTGCTTAAATGTTACCCCCTAAGAACAATATCATGGATATGTTATGAAAAGAAATATGAATGTTTTTATCTAGTACATCAGGTTTTGCTAAAAATATAATTAAAAGTAAATATTAAATTAAAATAATGGATATATGAAAGTTATGGACAGATATGAATTTCTATTAAGGTTTTATTACTTCATGCTTTCACATTATGTTTATTGGTGTTATGGATTGTCATCTTTGTGCAGTGGATTGGACAGCATGTTGACCCAATTTAAACATGAAAAAACTTTTCTGCATGTACAAGTGGTAGAGCCTAAATCAAATTCAGGTTTTTGGACTTGGAAACCAATTATATCAGTACTATTCTAAGAAAAACTGTCATGTATAACTGCTTATTAAAAACATACTCAGCAAATAAGCCAAACTCAGAGCATCTAGGGTCATATGTTTTATCTTGTATGTGTAAGCTAAAGAGAAAAAAGGAAAAAAAAAAAAAAAAGGTGGGGGAATTCTCATGAAAATAGGAGACCAACAGAGGATAGGAAGAAGACCAAGGGGAGATTGGAGTGAGGGGAAGGGGGAATCCCTGAGGAATGAAATTGACCAAATTATACTGTAATACTGTGTGTCTCTTTGAATATGTAACAAATCCCACTATTTGAATGTGTAACAAATCCCACTATTATGTATAAGTATGATGCATACAGAAAGAAAAAAATTAAATGTACTCACAAACTACGTGCTCAACAGTAGGGATTTAAAAATTATCATAAGATTCTAAGTATCTATGGTACCCTACACATTTTCACATATATATATATAAACATATATATATACATATATATCATATATTATCAATAACCACACACACAATCACACAAAACTCTAAATTATCTGAGCTAATGATTAGAAAGATTATGTAATTGTCCCAAAGATATTTTCCTAGTAGGTGGCAGCAGCCACTCTCAAGGTCATTTATGTCCATCCCCATTTTCCATGACATTAAGCCCTATGCTAAATTTCATAGATATCTGGATGGAGAATGAATTACTAACTTTGAGAATGAACAAATGTTAAAAATTTGACTGGTCCTGAAGTTCAGTTTTAGATATTTAAAATCACTGAGCCTCTATACAATATTTAGATGAAGAGGATTAACAGAATTGCAGATATGATCCTAGGGCAGAGGTCAAGGCAGATAATATAAAACTTGCAATGTTATGCTTAGAATGACTTTATTTGTTTTTTCTTTTCAGATTATTTGGCAGAGATTTTTTGCAGGAACTCTGACAATATGTATTTCTTAGTGTATGACATAAAGTATTGCTTCTGGAAATATATGTCTACATATATATGCATATACATATGCATATATGTATATATATATTCTGTTCTCATTATCCATAGTAATGTTTCATAAAGTAATATTACCATAATCACTGAATTACTGAATATTGAACCAGTACTCCTAAGGAAAATATATGTAGGTGTGTGTGTGCATGGTGTAACCTAGAAATTATAATCTTAAATCCTATAGGTAAGTCAAACTAGTAGATTTAACATCTTTATTTTACAACAACAACAACAACAACAACAAACCCACAAAGAAATAAGAAGAAAGAAAGAAAGAAAGAAAGAAAGAAAGAAAGAAAGAAAGAAAAGAAAAGAAAAAAAAGGAAAGCAAAATTGATAGTGTGGACTTACCTGAGACCATCCTACTATTTGGTGCTGGAGCTGGGATTTAAAACCTGTTCAGCTAACCTCAGGCTTGGAGCTTCTCACACTCCATTGCACTATCAGCTCCATCCTCTGGCCATTTCAGTGTGAGAACTGGAACTATAAGGCAAATTACCACCTTGTTTAACTTAAACTGGATGCATGTTCTTGGAATGGCCCAAACTTTTCACTGCTTTACACACGTTTGAAGGACTAGAAAAGTCTTTGAGTACTGATTTGAAGGTTACAAATAAATTTTGTGAGTAAGCAAATTTGCAATTACAGAATCTATACTAATGAGGACAGACCATATCTAGATAACAAGAATTTTTCTACTGTGAATGGACTTAATACAGCAGGGATATGAGGTATGAAAGGAATGAGAAAGGGAAGTTGGAAGTCATAAGCAAACCCTATGCATCTTGTCTTGAACATACTCTCTGATAATTTTTTGTTTAGTTAAATTAATAACATGGCATTAATTTTTGGAAGGTGTTGTTTGTAGGGAAAGGAGTTAAAGTTTATTGTCCTCTGTGTGAGATCATAGCTTAACATTAAGGGAATTGATAGAAAAATTAAAAGTAGGCAAATTATTGTCAAATGGCAATAACTTAGAACCATTTCTTATTTAAACAACTAGATGTTTTTACTAAATATTTCCTTGGAACAACACTGAGGCAGAGCAAAGCATTTATACTGAAGTCAAATGATTCTGTATTATATTACAAAAATGACAAGATGAAATTCATTTTAGCATATTTTAAGAAATTAGGGAGGGATGAGATCTACAAATAGTCTACAAATATTTAAAATGTAATCTTTAGGTCTATGAAATGGTGTGCATTATTTCCATTTAGAAATTTATCTTAAGCATATCCTAAAATCTCAACAATTTCAAATAACCTGTATCAAATGTCAACTATACAATATCCACTACAAATGAGATTTGATCATATGCCAGGGTTTTCTTTTCCTTATTGAAATTACTTTTATGTATCAGAGAGCATCATAATAAGAAAATCGTTTTGTTGTCCTTTCTGAGGGACTAGATGATAGATATAAAAATAAAATTAGTCTTCCACTTGATGTAAGATATTTATGAGTAATGTTTTATTCATCTTTTAGACACAATACCTAGACAAAAGCCTCACATTCTGTGCATACACAATTTTTTATTTGAACTAAATTAGTTTTGGAGACAATTTTTCTATGTTTTAATCAGCCTATGGAATGGATTTTGCAATTTGGATGAAACATCAGTCTTTGAAGTCACTAGACTATTCCCATTTACCTTGAAAGAATAACTCAATAAATGCTGTCCTAGTGGACAAATAAAATCAATATCCTTGTAAATATTCAATTTATTGTTTGCAGAAGTTGCTCCAAAGTAAAAATTGCATGTGCTAAAATTTCACTGTAGAGTTCTAATAAAATTATATAATATTAAATATCAATTTTCATAGACTCTTGGAACCAAATGGCTCCTTTAGAGAGCATGTAATTTGAAATCTCTTGCATTTTAAATAACAAAGTTAAAGACCGAAGCTGTTTGTTGACTTGATTAATTGATGCACAATATATTGGAAAACAAATTGTGAACTATAAAATAATTTATAGGATTGAAATAATATAATTATTAATTTTGAAATTCATCCCAAATAGTATCTGTCAGTGCCAATATATATGTGTCAGCTGCCAGTCCAAAATCCTTAGTCTTCTGACAGGTAGAAACAATTAGTTTTTCTACTAAAGAATGACAGTACTGTTGCTATTAGACAGTAATTTGCATACTTCTCTGCTAAACAAAAATCCTGGTTTTTATATCTAAATGCAAGTTTAAAAATAATTATGAAAACATAGAACTTCCATTAAGTACTGTGGTAGATTGTCATAGTAATATGGAAGTTTTTTTTTTTTTTTTTTAAATTGAAAGGCTATGTGGAAAAATCTTAAATCATCAGGCACATACTTTAGAGCAGGTAGTCCTGATAAGATTATTCTTTACATTTTCTAATGCATTTCATAAATAAGTCATGACAGGTAATTTTTACTTTCTTGCCATTTTCTAAATAAAAATAAGAAATGTAGCTTTGCAAATTCAATGGATCGAAGAAGTGGCAGAGCCTGAATTTGATCCTCAGATCAAAATATTTTCTATTTTTTTTTAAATTTTGGTCCAAATATATAAAGTCCTGTAGATACAACAAATGAAATTATGTTTACCTTTGATGTACAGTATTTATGGATAATACATCTTTTAAATATTGTGGCTAGATAAAAACCTAACATGCTCATTGTGTAACAATATGGAGGAAGAAAGGGAAGAACTCAGAAGAGCTGAGAATAGTGATTAAGGAAGTTCTTGAAGGAGTTTCTTTAACAGTTGAAACTACTTCCTATAAATTTCCAATGTAGAAACACAGGACATTAACAGAACAATGCTTGATTTAATGAATGAAGGTTGAACCATTAATAAAATTTCTTTGATTCAATGTCTTTTTAATAAAAGCAAAAACAAAGTATAAGACCAAATAATTTTTAAATAAAACTAACCAAATACAATTAGAACCTAAACCTACAAAAAGAAATTGAAAGAAAAGAAATAGGAGATTCTGAAATGATTCAACAAAATCTTGAATATTATTTTTACTACCCCAAACCTGTAGAGAAGCTAATCAGGTCTGTGTACTTGGGTTTATCCTTTTATAATGGAAGATAATAGGAATACCTGTGCTAAGGAAATGAGAAAAACAAGGAAACTGAGCGAGAGGAGTACTCATTGATACAAGCCAAGACTGCAGTGTTACCCCCCAAATTGAATAAGCCTTGTGTTTGTACCCGCCTGGGAAGGGATGCTTCTCTGCTGGTGGAAATCCTAGTGCAGAAACACTAAGAACTTCCCAGAAGAGAGAAGAAAGCACAATTAATCTATTAAAGGATGTTCATTTAGTATCCTAAACTTCACTCTGGGAACAGAAAGATAAATTTTTAAATTCTCAGCTCTAAAATTTAAATTAAAGGTTTCAGATGGAGAGGGAACACAAGAAATTACCCACTGCCTAAACACAAATCTGAACAGTTTCTGAAGATAGCTTGATGATGAAATCCATGTGAATAGTCAAAATATACCAAGTGAGGAGGAAAAAAGAAAACTAAAGAAGAATATAAAAATATATATATAAATGTTCAAACCTAGAAAATAAAGGACAATTATCATAATTATTTTGATTCATAGACTACTTGATAAATTATACATAAAATATAATTACACATAATTATATCTGTATTCATGTATATGATATATCTACAGGTGAAACAAATACAATGGGTGAATTTGCTGAATCTAAGATCCTCAGATTAAGTCATTAACCTGAAAGGGGATCAAGTGACCCCAGTTAAAAAATGGCTTTTTGGTTCAGGGAGAAGTGAATGCAAATCCTCTCTGGAGAAAAGCAGCTCCCAAATTTGGTCCTAAAGAGGTTTACAAACAAAAATCAACTAATTATTATCCTAAAAATCAAAGATAACCTGGTCCTCAGGAAATTAGCCACCATCGAGTAAATGATAGGAAGAAGATGTAAAACTTTTAATTCTCAGTTCCAAAGAACACTATATATTGCAATAAGCGGAAGTAGTATATCAAACATTCACTTTTTGTAGACATCTAGAAATAAGAGTAATCTAGAGGAAAAGGCTCCATGAGGGATAAAGACTATTTTCCTGAAAAATATGAGAGGTAAAATCAAAACAAAACAAAACAAGTTGCAGAGCATGCATTTGAATCTGCCATGATGTGTTTGAGTCCCTCATACAGCACTTCCCAGATCAAAATATTTTCCCACCAATTTTTTTTTCATACTTGAGTTCAAACACAAAAGGTTACACTAAAAATTCCTATAAATATAGTAGATATAAGAAAAAAAAGGTTTATATTTGAATCAGATTCAAGAAATAAAATTCTAGAAATAAAAGTATCCAAGGAGCAATGACTACATAAGAGGAAAATATGTCATTTTTCTGGAAAATATGTAGGGTTGAAAGAAAAGTCTAAAAAAGGAACTCCTGAAAAAGAGATTAAACATGTAGGGCTGGGACAGATATTGAGGAAACAATCAGCATTGTGTTGCTGAAATCAAGAGAGACCTTCCAAGGAAGAAGGCCTGGTTGCTAATGTCACACAGTTGAAACAGGATCATAGGCAGGCCCCAGGATTTAACACTGGGGATCCTTTGACCTCCCTCTGTTTTCTGTCTTTTGCAGAAGCTCCTTGTATTTGCCAACACAAGCAACCATAGAAACAAAGTCTAGTGTTGGGAATAATTGAACTATTGTTTTTAAAATTACTAATAGCAGAAAACCATGAAAAATTGTAAAAATTATCCCAATGAACACATTATTCTAAGACATTAGAGGAAATTTTGATAGTATGTAGGGGTCAGATTACTTTGCTTTGTAAACACATTTTTTCCTCCATTTCTCTTATGATTTTTTTCAAGGCCAGAAAATTTTTTTTTTTCATTACCAAGGGATAGCTTTGGCTCTACCTATTGTTCATAGCTGAAGCAGTTGCTGTGACAACCAGGGGCTTTGTCAACATATAAGTGTTTTTGTTTTAAAAGTGGGTTTAATGCAGAAATTCAATTGTAGTTTCTAAAGACAGTTTCCATAGAACTTTGCTATTGCTGATTTTTCTTCTTAACCTTTCATTCAGATAGCTTCTGAAAATGTCTTTTATTTCAAAACTCCTTAAATAAAATTATTGTGTTAAGTTGAATGCAAACTTTTTCAGAACTAAAAGAATGAATATAACAAGACAGCTGACAGCCCTTTTAAAAGGATTACCATTTTGCTCAGAGGAAACGTGAGATTATTTCAGATCATTCACCCTGATGAAAATGGAAGGAAAATATGTACTGCCTTTGAATATCATTTCTGGAATAAGAATGAATGTTATATATCCAAATGAAGACATTTGAAATATTAAGGACATCTTGTAGAGAATTATTAAGATAGTAAATTTTCCCCTTATGCACAGAGCTATCTAAATCAATCTCTAGGACTAAACTGAAACCTTTCTGTCATGTTTCTAAGCAAGGGATTCAGGAAACGTAAAATGACAGCTTTAATTTAATATTATGACTAAAGAGTTCATCTCAAAAATGTATATTTCTATGGGACTTACATTTTCCTGTGCTACCTTTCTAACTGTTCCTTATGCAGTTGAGATTGAGGGCCTCTGCTTTATTTGAATACATTCTGAAAAAAGAAAAAAAAATCCTCATGGTGCTTAACTACATCAGATGAATGAATAAAATCACTAATAATTAATATATGACAATATCACCTCTAAATTATATATTATTATTATTTTAAAGGTGATAGACAAATTTTTTGAGGGGATGGTTACTGGGGATTTAGGGGAACTCCCACTGAACCTCATCCTCAGTCCTATTTTGAATTTTATTTAGAGACAGTGTCTCACTGAGTTGTTCCATGTCTCACTTTTGCGGAGACTGGCTTTGAACTCTCAATCCTCCTGAGTTAGTGGGATTACAGGTGTGGGACACCATGCTCTACAGATGATAGACTTAAATTTTAGAGCATATTCTTAAGAAACATTTCAAGACAATTTTAAAATGTTTTACTAAAAGTAGTCATTGACTCAGTCGATTCAACAGATGTTTGAGTATCTCCTGTGTGTCTATAAAAATGATAGATTTGTTTGATAAAAAAAGGAAAAGGAGGCAAGCAAAACCCTTGCTCTAATGGGATTTAAGTTCTAATCAATATGAAATAAATTTTCTGTGGACTGCCAAAGTTATTTGAGATCAGCAAATAATGTTAATAGAATGAGAAATTGAATGAAGGTATGTGCAAGGGTATTCAAATGCTGTATCATTGCCTCACTCATTTGAAAACAGCCTCTTAATATTTAGCTATAAACTGCAATCTATTTACAGGTACCTGAAAGATCAATATTTATTGAATGTCCTTTTTGATCAAAAAGCAAGTCTACTAAGTGCTACAAGAGTTTTAAAAGAAAGAAAAGTGCAGCCCTGGGGAGATTAACAATAGATATTATATTATGCATGAGCAACAAAATAGTAGTGGTCAAGAGAACAAAGGAGCAAGCTGTTGTTTTACCTGGCTTGATCAGAGTTCTAAAAAGGAAGTAGAATTTGATGTGTCTCTTTTAAGAACGGGTAGAATTTAATTTCTACCCATACAGAAACCAACAACTATAGGTAAAAAGGCAAGGAATAGGTATTTCTTACCCTTGTATTTATTGTTCTTACTATTTGCTACTATTCTTACTATTTTGTGGATGAGATCTACTTTGTAAGAGAAATTTTACAAAATTGGATTCTTTCTTGAATATGTTTAAATTGAAATATAAATCAATTATAAATTTAAAAACTTTTGAGGGTTATAATTTCTAAAGATTGTTAGTATTGATTATATTAAATGAAATTATAATATCAACATAACAAATATGGCCAATGGAATTAAAATGAATTAGCAACTTTCAATCACAATTACCTAAGTTTTAAAATAATTTCATGCATATCTTTAATAATTATAGTTGTAAATAATTCACTTGTCTCCACAAACTCAAATTTTCGCTTCATTTCCCCTGCAGAAATTTAGAGTACTGTATTTTATTCTTGAAATTCTTCTTAAAGTTTTCAGAAACTCTTCTTTTAAATTGTCTATGACTGTTAGACTCTAAAGGTTAATATTTATAAGCTGAATTATCATTACAATCAATGGTTTTAGTACCTAACTGATCAAAACTGTACAAGTATATATTAAATTGTGAAAAGCTATTGATAAGATAGCATTCACAATGCATCTCTCAATGAGATGAATGAGGAAATTTTTAGCTAAATTCAGGACCAGGGATGGCTATTAATTATTATGAGAAAAAGAAGAGTTTCAGCATTCTTTCCTGTTTTGTTTTATTAATGGAACAATTGGGAAACCTTTTACATATATATGTAAAAGGATATAAAAATTTTGAAATATCAATGCCATTCAATTCTTGGAAATCTTTCATGTGTTTTATGTTAAAATCAGGCAGTATTTTATCACTAAATATCACTTTTGATGATCAATCAGCTTATACCCAGTGTTCACACATGAGGCATACACTACAGAAAGAATTAAGATGATAAGAGTTAATGCTTTAGATTATGTAGAGGGAAATGAGAGGGGGGGGCTATGAAAAATGGTGGAATGAGACAGACATCATTACCCCATGTACATGTATGATTACACGAATGGTATGAATCTACATCGTGCACAACCACAGAAATGAAAAGATGTACTCCAATTGCATACAATGAATCAAAATGCAATCTGTAAAAATAAAAAAAAATTTAAAAAATTATAAAGAGTTAATGTATTTATTTTATAAAGTAAGAAAATAATATATAAGAGAAATTTATTTATAAATTGGCAATGGTAAAAGAAAATATCCATCTCTGTCCTCAATGTGTTAGCATAGGAACCGATGTGAAGAAAAAGTATAGGTTGAAGTTCACGAAACTTATTCCTTAAAGTTCTGTGTGCTGATACTACATATTCTTGAAATTCCTTTATGATACATCCAGGTCCCTCTACTTGAATTTGAAGACCACAGAAGAGAATACAATGGTTAATGTAATCTTGGTGCAGTGACCAAGTCCAGGAGAAAGTTAATGCAGGGAAGTCCTGACGTCTTTGAGCAATTAACCAAATAAAGTTAGGGTGAGGAGGAGTACCTAATAAGAGGAGCAGGAATAGTATGTATTGAATGATGGAATTAGAAGAAGTTTCACATCAACTGAGGTATAGCATATAAGTCAGAGCTTGTTAGTAGTGTGGCTAGAGA
>JAJEJO010000641.1:774052-817246 GCA_020662805.1 Glaucomys volans
TGATTCATTGTACACAAATGGGGTACAACTTTTCATTTCTATGGTTAACTAGGTATTGTTGAAATGTTAGAATGAGATCAGATATGTAGTTTTTAGATGTGAGTTCAATGAATGGTAGCAGTGTGCTCTAGGTATTCAGAAAGATTTGAGACATTTTAAGCAGTGAACAACATGATGGAAATGGTGTCTTATAAGCATTAATATTACTAGAATATTCATTTAAAATTATAATAGTAAAATATGGGAGGAATGGAATATAGTTTTAAGGGACACTAGCATTAGAAATTGAAGATGATGAGAATACAAAAGACTATTTTGATTTGGTAGGTGTTACAAGTTAAATCATGGAATGGTGTGATGAATTCAACCTTTCAGCAATTTTTTTTTCTATCTCAATTTTCTGTTGGTCACAGTCTTTACACAGCAATAAATAAGACACAGTCTGTAAGCTAAAGGAATTTAAGTCTGGGAGAGAAGAAAGCAAGTGTATATATAACTGTGTAACATATCTTTTGATAGAAGTATTAACAAAACTTTTCATGAGAACTAGTAACCAAAGGCCTTAATTTTTATGTTGTCAAGATGAGGAGTGCAGTTGAGGCAATAACAGGAGTGAGACAGGAATCAGTTGTCCTATGTATTGTCCAGAAAATAAACTAAAAAAAGCATAAATTTGGAGAAAATTTAAAGGGAAAAGGTGCATTTAGTTTCTAACTGTAAATATAGTTAATGGGTCAAAGAGAAACTATTTATTAAATAACTGAATATGTAGGAATAAAGCTTAAAAACAGACAGTACTTGTATTAAATACAGGATGTTGTGCAAACCCAAGACAAGTTAGTATTCAGGGAAAAATAAAACTTTTAATGTGAAGCAATAAAAAATTCTTCAAGAATAACTACAATAACATACATATTGCAGTAAAAGGAAATTTCATGAATTCTTAAATATTGTTTATTTTTTATGTCTTCAAATATCTTACTATCCCACTCTTTTCAGGGAAGACATATTTATTCTCTTTAAATAATAGGGCAGGTATAGTAAATAAAAACATAAGGAATATTAAAGGTTAAAAAATTAATTTCATAAAATGTTTCAGTTGGTTTTTGTCTCTGTGATCTAAAGACCCAAAAAGAACAATTTAGAGAAGCAAAAGTTTATTCTGGTTCAGTTTCAGGGGTTCAGTTCATGGTTGGTCAACTCTATGGTTCTGGGCCTGATGTGAGGCCAAATATCATGGCAGGCGGGTGTGGTGAAGAAAAGTTGCTCTGTCCATGGCAGTTGGGAAGCAGAGAGAGTTCTGCTCAACAGGGAAAAAAATATATAACACAAAGGCAAGCCACAGTGAACTATTTCATCCAGCTACATCCTACCTGCCTACACTTTCTACCCAGTTAGTCCACATCAGTAGATTAAGCACTTGATTAGGTTACTTCTCTCATAGTCTTATCTTTCCTCCTCTGAACATTATTGCATTGTTTCACACATGAGCTTTTGGAGGACACCTTGTATCTAAACCATAGCATAAAACTTAGAGCTTAATTCAGGATATTACATAAAACTTATGAAATTTAAAATATTCAGAAAGATAAGTTAGAAGTTATAGTAAAAAAAATTTATTTCTGGAGAAGATATGGTTACTTTTCTGCCTGAAACAATTTATTAAACTTTACAAATACAGGAACCCAAGGTTTTCAGATATTGAACATTATACAAATTAGAATAATGAATTCTGAAAGATAGGAAACTGGAAATCTCCTTAGTTGGGAGCTGTAAATTGATAAAGACATTTTGGAAAGCTTTTTAGCTTCTTCCTAAATTATAAAATATACACTTATTCAAGGGATACACCCATTCCTATCACAGGTATTCATTCTAGAAAAACAAAAACAAATTACCATATTGAAGGCTTGTTTAAATTTATTCATAGCAGGGCTATTGGGATAGCTAAAAATGGGAAATAATCCAAATGCCTATCAGCAAATGAATGGGTGAAGAAATTGTGTTTTATCCATACCATGGAATATTACTTATCAAATTAATGAAATATTGATTCATTCAAAAGCATTAGATTGACCTCACAATAAGTATTTCAGTAAAATAGGCAAGAAAATATGTAATTTCCACTAATATAAAATTGTCTTAGAATGCAGACTAATACATAGTGACAGAAAGTAGATCAGTGGTTGTTGGGTCTTGGGGTGGGGACAAACGGGGAGAAACTGGAGAGAGAGAGCTTGTCAAGGGGCAAGAGTAAAATGTTTATGGGTGATAGATATGAGTTTTAACTTCATTAGAGCAAATATTTCACAGAAACAAACATATGCAATGTTATATTAAGTTATACACTTTAAATGGGACATTTGCTGGTATGAACAACTTTCCCTGCTTTGATCACTCCTAGGAGTTCATTGCTTCTCATGATACTCACCAAGTTAATGGTTTCTTTCCTTCATCCATGGATGAATAGCTTTATTAAGTATTGATATAAAACATCATTACCCTATGTATTTGTTTGAATACACAAATTGTATGATTCTACTTTGTGTACAGCCAGAAAAATGATAGTTGTACTCCATTTGTGTACAATGAACCGAAATTTAAAAATTTAAAAAAAAGAAAAAAAAAAGTATTGACATAGAACATGAACAGGATACAAATTCAAAAAAGAAAAAAAATAGTGTGACTACCTATGACCCACTGTCTTGCATGGACTTACATAGCTCACATTTCATTTCAATTTTGCCATGGCCCCACAAGTCCTTGTGGTTAAATAGGATAAGTAGGCTATGTAAGAAAATTCTCAACTCATATCTTATTTGAAAACTTATTAAGATAATTTGCTCAATATATACCTTAGTGTTCACTTGCAAGGTCCATAATATATATATGCAATATATATTATATATATATATATATATAATACTTTTTTAATGTGTGTTTTTCTATGGTATGCTACTCACATTTTAGCAGGATAATTCTTTGGGTAAGAAATGTAGCAGTTTTACAATTTCTGGTTCCCTCCCACTAAACATCAATGTCACCATTCACTTATGTTTAAATAAATTTCTCTCCATATTTTTAAATACACCAAATGATCCCCTTTTGAGACCCATAATGATGTGAGAAAAGAGTGCAGCCTAACTTATTAAAGAAATAAAATGCCTGAAGAATTTATTTTTTGAGGTTTTTGAATAAATTTGAAATAGCTTTCAACACAAACATTTTCTCAATAACAGAAATGAAAGGTTCATTAAGAAACATTAAGATATCACTTAGTCCCATGAGATGTTCAGTAAATTCCACTGAAGCAGAGTCTGAAAAAGTTGTGCTTTCATCATATAGATAACATTTTTCTTTATAGCATTTTTTTCTTACTCCTGGTTAAACTCTTAAAAAGTATGCATACTTTTCCCATATCTGCATATTCCTCTGTAGTGCTAATCCTGACAAGAATGTGTTAAGTTCAAAATGTGCAAAGTGCACATTGTGCATTGCCTTCTTTAAAACTGGTGTTACCCTTCTAAAACTGTTACCCTTCTAAAATTTAAAATAGAATTGAGTTACAATGTCAGATTATGTAAGTGTAAAAATCACAAATAAATTTTTTCCTTTAAGTTAAGTTTATGTCTAAAATATTATGGCGTGCTCCATTGATACTGTCCAGTAAGTAGTCACTACTAATTTTAGCTTTTGGATACTGCACTAGTGGCTACTGTGACTGAAAACCTGAATTTAATTTCATTTCATTTAAATAGCTTAATGTGTTGCCGGGCACAGTGGCGCACGCCTGTAATCCCAGCGACTCGGGAGGCTGAGTCAGGAGGATCACGAGTTCAAAGCCAGCCTCAGCAACTTAGTGAGGCCTTAAGTAACTCAGTGAGACCCTGTCTCTAAATAAAAAACACAAAATAGGGCTGGGGATGTGGCTCAGTGGCTGAGTGTCCCTGAGTTCAATCCCCAGTTCCAAAAAATAAATAAATAAATAAATAAATAAATAAATAAATACCTTAATGTGGTTCATGGCTACCATATTGAACAGTGCAGTTGTAGTCACTGCAAAGATGTATCCTTGGAGGTTTATATAACCACTCTCTGTACTTTTTAATTTATTCAAAAAATAGCAAACTTTCAGTTAGTGGAATTGATAGAAGTTTGTATTATATTCAGAGAGAAAATCAGGAGGAAACCAGAGCAGTAAAAATGATGAATAGTTTTCCTTATTTTTTTTTATTGGTTCCTTTAGATATACATGAAAGTATAATCCATTTTGATATTATTATACAAGCATGGAATATATCTTATTCTAGTTATGATCCCATTCTTTTAGATATATGACTGTGTTGTTTTCATATGTGTACATGGGAAAATTATATTAGATGAATTCTACCATCTTTCTTTTTCCTATCCTGCCTTCCTTCCTTCCATCCCCAATTGTCTAATCTACTGAACTTACTTACATTCTTCCCTAATTCCCCCTTATTGTGAGTTAGGTTTCACAGATCAGAGGAAACATTCAACCTTTGGCTTTTTGAGACTGGCTTATTTCACTTAGTATGATAATCTACAGATCCATCCATTTGCTGGCAAATGTCATAAATTTATTCTTCTTTATGGCTGAGTAATGCTCCATTGTGTGTGTATATATATATACATATATATATGTGTGTATATATATATATATCATATTTTCTTTATCTGTTCATCTGTTGAAGTGCACTTAAGTTGGTTTCAGAACATTTATTTCCAGGATATATAAAGAACTCAAAAAATTTGGCACCCTATAAAAGCTCCACAAATAAACCAATCAATAAATGAGCAGAGCAACTGAACAGATACTTGACAGAAGAAGTATGAATGTTCAACAAATACAGGAAAAAAAATGTTCAACATCTCTAGCAATTTGAGACACACAATTTAAAATTCTACCTCACTCCAGTCAGAATGGCAATTATCAAGAATACAAGTAACAATAAATGTTGGTGAGGATGTGGGAAAACAGTTCACTCATACATTGCAGTTGGGACTGCAAATTGGTTGCAACCACTATAGAACCACCATTTGACACTATTATCCCATTCCTTGGTCTATACCCAAAGGAGTTACAATCAGCATACTATAGTGACACAGCCATGTCAATGTTTCTAAGAGCTCAATTCACAATAGTTAAGCTATGTATGCTTCCTTATGTTTCTTTTATTTTGTTAATGTTTTGCAAAATGTCTATAGAACATCTTCAGTTCTTTAACTGACATGAAAGAATATGATATTAAAACACAGTAGAACAAATACTAGCTTGCCAGGTTTTCCCTATTGTGAATTGACTCTTAACTAGTCCCCTCTAGTATTGTGATCAGCAAAGCAAAAAACTTGAAGTGTGCTCTTCTTTTTGAAGACGAATATTGTAATGTCACTGGTACTCAGTAAAGAGAAGGGAACACACCCACACTTCACTGCTACCTGGAACTTAACATTTTCACCAACTACATGCACCTTCGGGGATCATTTATTTGAAAATTGGTTCTGCAACATATGAGCAAAGATTCTGAGGAATCTAATTTTGAATGAAGAGTTTGACTCCTTCCATTTGATTCATTCCATTTAAAAACTGTCCGATATTCCAAGCCAGTTCAATTTGTAATGAGCATACAGTACTTCAGATAGAATCAATCCTTCATAGTTATAAAGAGAAAAACAGCAACATTTAATATATTGTGATTGCTTTGCATGATTCACAATATTTCTTTGACTAACAGTACCTGTCGCATCTTAAATAAAAATACAAACTTCTTATTGGTGTTATTACAAATTAATTCTTCTTTGGTAAATGATCAAGAAAGTAGTTTTGTGCTCCCTATATTCAGAACCTTGTTTTATTATGGAGCTACATGCTTTAAATAGCAATTTTTAAAAGAAAAATAGATGTATTGATTTTTCTGAATATAAAAATGATTCTCCATGAAAATGCAATCAAAATTTAAAATGACACTCTCTCTTCAAAAATTGTAGTATTGTTATCAGTGCAATTTTTGACACTCAGTTTTCTAATTTCTTTAACCAGGTTTGCAATATTCCTCCATATTATAGCAGTCAGATGCAGCTATTGAAAGACTGGAGAACACATTGTGGCTTATCCAGCAGAAGAGTGCTAAGTGTTCCTTGGACTCTATTAGTGATTTCTGTATTCAGCATATACATTTGGAAGGTGTCATGTTCTGCCTTTGAGCATAATCACAGTTTTTTTTTTGAAGTATGCTCAGTTTATAAAACTAAACAGCTGTTCCATCCAGGGGAACTGAGGATAAATGAGCACGTGTTAGCATTGAAAGTGGTTGATATAATCTTAGATATTCACTTATTTCCAAAAAGGTGCAAACTTTCATTTTTAAATCACTAATCAACCCATCAAACATTTTTATTGATGAACATTTTGAATATATGAACACATGGTCCAAACTGGAAAATATATTTAAATATAGTTGCAGACCAAGGAAGCAGAAGAAAGAACATTTCTTCAGCTCTATGTATTATAGTTATGATTTATTGATCCTTTAAAATATAATGGCAGAATAAAACTCTTACTTTGGTTCTAGCACTGAAATACAGTTACACACTGTTGAATGTTTTAAAATCTTGAAGTCATTTAAAGAGTTTCACTATTGCTAACCTATAGATTTGAACTTGAAATTGAAACTATATGAATTTGGATTAGTTTGAAGTATTAGATTGGCATAAGGAGCACTTCTTGAAAATATGAAATAATATTACAGGAAAGGTTGTAATATTGATAAAAATTGCTAAAGAATTAACTAATTAATACTATCTGAGATGGGTCACTGACATGCGTCCGTTCGAAAGTCATAACTCAGAAATGATAACTGATAACAGTAATCATGAATGCTATAGCTTAGTTTACTGTTTCATTATGTTAGCATTTAGAGTTTTGCTGTATTTTTTGTAATTTCTACAGATAACTACAGAACCATGCTTAAGATACCCAAATATTCTGTAATAAGTTCATCAAAGATTTAATAATACAGATCAAGGAAAAGAAAATGCATATAAAATACATGTAAGAGGAAACAATGAATGCACATTAGTAAGTCAGAATTCTGAGTAAACTCCAGGACATTCCCAGAAGCAGTGAACCTGTGGGTCAGGTTGGAAGCAGATGATAGATGCTTTGTTTATCCATTAGTTTTCCTTCTCACAGTTGGTCTGTGCTCTTCAGTTGGTCTTGGTCCCCACAGTGTCCTTTGTTGCTCCAACACCAGTGCTAACTTCCACTGATTTTTATTGTACATTAAAAATGTCTGTGTTTACTAAGAAAAACATTTTTCTAATTTTCGAGATAGTACAATAATACCAAAATCATTAATACTTTGTAGCATACCATTATATTTAATATTTACATATTAAATAATATAATTAATTTATTAATATTATTATAGTTCCTAGTAATATAAATTATTTCTAGAATAGAAGTTTCACATGTTGAATTTTCTGTACATTTAATTCTGTTGTGTTCAGTGCTATATAGTTTAGTTTGTTAATCTAGTTTACTTGAGATTTGGAAGATCAAACAATAATTAATTAGACTAATAAATTAGTTTATGGTCATTTCTACAATATTACTTGGAACATAGTGGAAAATCAATACATATTTATTAAAAGACTGAAATTTTTGGAAGCACCCTTTTTGAAGCATTCTAGAATTTTTATTCTCCTGGAAATTCATTTTATTTCTTTCATATTTTTTGACATTCTGGTTTTAGAAACCTATGATGTATTCTTTCTTGGTGTGGTGATCTTTGTTTTAGTTCAATGTCATTCATATATATATACACACACACAGTTTACAAAAGGAAGTAACTATTTTGGATCTTTAAGGTAGGCTAGGTTGCTATTGTGTAATAATGTATAGGAAAGTGGAAGGTCAGCTTCAGGGGGCCCTTGTACTGTGGGAACAGCAGGAACAATGGGGAGTTTCTTTCTGAGCTTTCTCTGAATCATTGATTAACTGAGTTGCTTCAGGCCAATTAGGAGTGGTAACTGTTTCCCTAGGGGTAAACAGTAGCTCTTGCTGGATTTTTTCATAAGATTCCATATTACTTAAAGTCTTATGACATATGAAACTAGTTAAGGGGAAAACAGTCTTGTTTTTATGTTCTAACTCATATAATGTTTAATTTTCCTTGGAAATTTGTAAATTTAGACACCCAAATATTATACAATTGATGACAAAAACAAAAAACAAACAAAAAAAAAAAACACAAGAGCCAGAAGGAGCATGCCACATCCACATTTCCCAGAAGATTAGATCTTCATTATTCCCAGTAGAACGTGTCAAGCACTGAGGGGAATAGCAGTGGGCAGTAGTTCATAAAAAGAAAATGTTTACTGTCTATGTTCTTTCATTTCCCAGTTCTTATCATCTATTCTATATCTTTCATGTGTACCACTAGGATTTTTTCTTGTTCAAAATACTTTATTTTGTGGTAGGAGATCGACTCTCCATTCTTTCATTGATAGTACTTATTAGAATTAATTTCATTCTCAATAATTACAAACACTTATTTAAAGGTTGTTACTTCTTTGTTGTTGTTCTTAAAATTTCCTGTTCATTTCGCATATATATGTATGTATATACACATATAATATGTATATGTATGTATGTTTGTGTGTATATTTTGTGTGTATATTTGTGTGTGTATTTCCAAGATATTTACCACAAATAATTAAGTTCCATTCCCAAAGACACCAGTGTGCTGAATATACATTTTTAAATTTTGTATTGATGCACCATTTTTTGGAAACTCTGGAAGCTTTGTAACTACTTGAAAAGTAGACTTAAATAATTTTGTTTGTGATTTTTTTTCTTTTGGTAATAAAATTCTCTCCTCTATTCATCTTGAATGCCTACATATTACAAAGCAATATATGGACAATAACATGTTTTTTTGCTCAAGTATGTCTCTAGGAAATCTTTTTAATTTGTTATTTTTTTATATTTTTGGTACTGAGAATTGAACTCAGAGGTGCTGAGTCACATTCCTAGCCCTTTTGTTTATTTATTTTGATACAGGTTCTTAGTAACTTGCTCAGGGTCTTGCTAAATTGATGAGGCTGGCCTTGAACTTGTGATCCATTTGCCTCAGCCTGGGCTACTGGGATTATAACAGGCCTGCATCACCATACCCAGCAAGGAGATCTTTTGTATATCACCTCATCTTTTTTTTGATCCCCTCATCAAACTGAACTCCTTGATAGCATAAATCATATTTGATTTATTGTTCTCTCCAACACAGTGATTGACACATAATATGCTTGATATATAGTATAAATATTTGAATTAATTAATGCTTCCAGAACAAATAATTTTGATACATCTTTTTGTTTGAAGAATACCTAATTACTTCATCTATTTCTAAAAATATTCCAATCTAAAGAGAAAGCTAGTTCTTTGACTAAAACATATTATTTTCCTAATGGAGACAATTTCTTTTTAATCTGTTAGTAATGTATAACTTTTTCCCCCAAATCAGAAAGCAAATAGTTTTCTCAATCATGCACAAAACTTTTACAAATCTGACCATGAACTAAGCCTAAAATCAAGTTTCAATGAATACTAATAACCAGGGTCCTTCAAGATTGAGTCTGAAACTTCCTGATACAGTAAGATTAAGACCTTCTCTAAAAATTCATCCTTGATTTTAAGTGAATTTTATTTCTTCTAAAAGAGATAGTTTAGCATCCAGTAGGATAAATAAGATGAACGAGTACTGTTTGAAGAAACTATTCTTGTCACAGTAATTTGTAATCCTTTTTGCTCTTTTCCCCAGAAACCAAGTTCATACTGATAACAATGTCTTATGTCAAGAGGTATAATTATACAATTGTTTTTCCATAATTAGAAGTTTCTTCTCAGTTTATTATTCTTTTCTTTTAGTGAAGAAGAACAAAACACCTCTTTCCAAAGCAAACAGTCTCAACCATCCTATTTTATAGATCCAATTTAGCCAAATACGTTAACATTGAAATTTAAATCTCATTGTTCTACTTTGGCAAGTATCAATTTTATTTTATGTCCAGAAAGCAGGGTATGAGAGTATGTATTATAATATCTCAAAAAAGGAGGTATCATGAGTTAAAGCTATTTTTATCAGTGTTTAAAGGAAAATATAATCTCCTACTTTTAGTTTGTTATAATTGAAGCTGAATGTTTTATACATATATACAATTTTATTATTAAGTTATGCATTCATTATGAAACAGTTCTTCTGAGAAAAATAAAATGTTATTGGTTAATATGCAAAGAACACATTAATATATTAGTGATAGTAGTACTGCCTACTGTTTTAGTCAGCTTTTTCATCTCTGTGGCCAAAACACCTGACAAGAACAATTTCAAAGAAGGAAAAGTGTCTTTGGTGTTCACAGTTTCAGAAACTTCAGTCCATTGAAGGCAAACTCTGTTGCTCTGGGTCCAAGATGAGGCAGAACATCATGGTAGAAGGGCGTGGGTGGATGAAAGCAGCTCAGGACATGATAGTCAGGAAGCAGAAAGAGCTCTGCTTATCAGGGACAAAATATATACCCCAAAGTCACGCATGCTGCCAATGACCCACTCCATCCACACTCTACCTGCCTACAGTTACCAACCCATTAATCACTATCAGCAGATTAATGCATAGATTAGATTAAGACTCTCATAACCCAATTATTTCACTCCACACTTTCTTGCATTGTCTAACACATGAAATTTTGGGGGACACCTCATATCTAAACCATAATACCTACTTACTTGCCTTATGGTGCAGAAGTTACCTCTTAAGGTGCAGAAGTTTACATATAAAATGAAATACAGTAGTCTCTCTTGTCCATGGTTTAATTTCCCATGGTCGCAATTAACACCATTAACCATGGGCCAGAAATATTAATGAAATTTTTCAAAAACAAAGGATTCATAAGTTTTAAATTGCTATTCTGAGCGCTAAAATCTTGTGCCATCCTGCTCTGATCCTCCCAAGATGTGAGCCATTGCTTTATCTAAAAGAGCCACATTGTATGTGCCACCTGCCCCACGCTGGTGAGTGTGTGTGTGTGTGTGTGAGAGAGAGAGAGAGAGAGAGAGAGAGAGAGAGAGACCTGGTTCACATACCTCTTATTATAATATAACTGCTATATTTTGTTGTAGACCTTGTGATTAATAGAGTACTGTGTCTAATTTTACAATTAAACTATTATAGTTATATATGTAAGGGAAAAAATGTCATATACCTAAGTTTTTTACTGCACATGGCTTCAACCATCTAGTAGTGATCTTTAAATATATCTCCCTCAGATAAGAGGAATGTGTGTGTGTGTGTGTGTGTGTGTGTGTGTATTGTGTTTGTGTGTAAATGTGAATGCATGGTCATTTTTACTGTATAAGTCTTCTTTTTTTCCATTTTTTCATTGGTTCTTTTTAATTATACGTGACAGTAGAACCCATTTTGATATAATTATACAACAAGGAATATATCTTTTTTTTCACAATGTAGATTTACACAAAGACTTTATATGTCTTCTTTTGTGTTTGTTTTAAATAAAGACTTTTTTCATGCCAAGAATAAATGTTTCTTATAATTTTATATTGTCTTCAATTTTTCTTCATTATATAATGGTATATTGGAACTCAAAATTGATCTAGGACAATTAAAAATATCCCTCCTCTTATTCAAAATGTTACCTTTATATTTTACACTCGTATTCATACAAAAAATGTGTTTTCTTGGCTTTCTGTATTCTTTCATAATTGTATCTGTCCTTGTGCCCACAATATTCTATTAGTTATTAATAGTATTATCACCATGAAAGTTGCATGCTATATTTAAATTCTAATAAAATAAACCCTGTTTATTAGCTCTTTTTTTAAGATTGGTCATTTTGTTCCATTTTATCATCCAGAGGAAACTTAGAATTTAATAATCAAGATCCATGAAAAAATTCATTTTGATTTTTACTAGAAAGGTGCTGCTAAATTCAATTTAGAGAGAATACCCATCCTCACAATATTCAATCATTCAGGGATATATTTTTCACTCAATTTTTAGTTGTGCTCTATAAATTTTATTGAGCATGACTAAATACATCTTAAACATTTCTAATTAAATTTGTTTTGAAGTTTCTGTCATTAATGCATTCTCCTTGCCATCTTTGCCAGTTAGTTAATGTTCATGGTATATAGAAATAGTTGTTTGATAAATGTTCTTAACTTTTCCTATTTCTAATGGTTTTTCCTCTTTGGCTTTCAAGATAGACAACCAGATGTGTATTAGCAGGCAACCATAAGCAAGTTGCCAGCATCTTCCCCTGCTCAGAAAACTCAGGCATCATTAACATCTAAACATTTGTTGCTTTACTCTTTTCTTAGGTGACCAAGTCTTAAACGAAACTAATTGCTCCATCTCCTGAGCTTTCAAATCCCTTTACTCCTGTTCATTTTTATTTCAATTATACAGGTAAAACATCCCTGATCCAAATATGAAAAATCCAAAGTGCTCCAAAATCTGAAACTTTTTGAGCACTGACATGATGCCACAAGTTGGAAATTCCACATGTGACTTCATGTGGTGGGCCACAGTCTAAACAAACGCATGCTAAAAATCTTGTGTAATTATCAAGCCATGTACAGAAATGGCTTGATAATTATGTGATAATGTATGTGAAACATAAATGCATTTCATGTTAAAACTTGGTTTCCATCCCTAAGATGTTCTATTATGAATATGTAAATATTCCAAAATCTGAAAACATTTGGAATCTGAAACACTTCTAGTACAAGTATTTTGGGTAAAGAATACTCAACCTGCAGACCCTTTTCTGTATTCACTGTTATATCTCCCTAAAATACATTTAACTTAACGTATTTTGATAATGTGCTAAATCATTTAAAATAAAAAGCCAATATTTTTATTTCACTGTGTAAATTATTAAAATAATTTAATCTGTTGGTATGCCTAGAAATTCATTATTGTGAAATAAAAATCTCTCCAGGTATTGACTCTGGCTATTGCTTTGAGCTCCTGTATGACTTCTTCCTCCAGGTGTTGACAATCCACCTCATTTCTCCCTCTGAATGACTGCATTTGGTTTTGAAGACTCAGTTCAAATACTTATCTTTTTAACTCCTCCAAGAGCTAATTATTTTCTCCCCTGTGCCACAAGTATATTCTGTAGTTAATCCTATTTTATCCATAATTCTCAGTACTTCAATCATATTATTATATTTCTGTGTTTACTGAGAATGATAGTTTTTACAGGAAAGAGATTATATTTTCTTAAATCTTTTAAAAAGAACATGGTCAATACTCAACAAATATTATAGGAAATGAATCAGAATTAATGAATAAGTTGATACATTGGTAAGGTTTGTTATCCTTATTAAGGTAATATTTAATTCAGTACTTCTTCATAAGTACATGTAAGGAAAAAACCATAAATTTGGAGGCTCTTTTTTGTTTTGTTTTGTTTGTTTTTGTTTTGTTTTTTGGTATGAGGGATTGAACCCAGGGACACTTAACCATTGAGCCACATCTCCAACCCATTTTTTAGTTTTCACTTTGTAAAAGGGTCACTCTAATTTGCTTAGGGCATCACTAAATTGCTGAGATTGTATTTGAACTCATGATCCTTCTACCTCAGCCTCCCTGAGCTGCTGGGAATAAAGGCATGCATCACTGTGCCCAACTAAGTTTGGAAGTTTTGAAGGAGAATGGAAAATTTTTTTTAAAGGTACCATTAATTTCAAGTGATTCACTACTTTATACCTTTCCCTTTCTTTCAGATACCAAGCAAAAATTATGCAATAAAAGATGATACTTACCTAGGACAAGCAAATTAGCAGAAATGTCACTTTAAATAAAGAGTCTTAATTTCTCAAAGATAAGGTATATATTTTTGAATGTAGCAGACATTAGTAAAGTTATTCTATATTGCTTTATATAATAAATTATGATGAGACCCTTAATGTTAATTTCTCAGTAGCTAGCATCATTTAGAATTTATAATTAGCATCCATACAAAAATATAAATTTCAGAGACTCAGAAGAGATACTTTAGTATGTGACTTGTGACATCAGTCTGTTGCTTTAACATTAATAAGTTTAAATGTGACTTTTTATTTATTAATTGAAAGCATCGTATTCACTTTTCAAATATATATATATACATATATATATAAATTGTTTTCTTAAGATTCAATCTGAGTTCCTCACTCATAATAAATCATACATTTAAATGTAAAATGCAGGAATATAAACACTTAGATGTTAATATACAAAAACCCTTAGATGAAAAAACCCTTAGAAGACCTTGGATACATTGTTAGGTTTTTAGGTACAACACCAAAGGCATGATCCATTAGAGAAATAATCGACAAACTGTCATTAAAATTGAAAACTTCTCTGTGAAAGACAATGTTGAGAAAATGAGAAGACAGGCCACAGATTGAGATAACATATTTGAAAAAGATATGTCTGCTAAAGGAATATTATCATAGATATACCAAAAAATAATCTTAGATTCAACAATGAGATAATGAACAGTCCCATTAAAAAATGGCCAAAAGCCTGAGTAGACACTTCACCAAAATAGATACAAATGGCAAGCAGCATATATAAAGATGTTTGAAATCAGATGTAATCAAGGTAATACAAATTAAAAAGACTTACCACTACATACCATAGAATGGACAACATCAAGAAAAATTGAAACACAAGTGCTGGCAAAGACATGAAGCAATAGGAACTTTCACTGATTGCTGGTGTGAATGCAAAACAGGAAACCCCCTTAGGAAATAGTTTGATAGTGGCCTAAGAAACCACACATTCCGACTGGGCGTTGTAGCTCAGTGGCAGGGTGTTTGCCTAGCATGGGTGCGGCACTGGGTTCAATCCTTAGCAACACATAAGAATAAACAAAATAAAGGCATGCTATCTATCTACAACTATGAAAAAATTTTAAATAAAAACACACATGCTATTATCATATGATCCAGCAATCACTTTCCCTGGCATTAATCCAAATTAATGGAAAATACATCCACAATAACCTTCATATGAATGATTATCTTGTGAATAGCTTGTGAATGGATAAATAAACTGTGGTATATTCAGATGTTGAGATATTATTATTCAGTGCTAAAACAATAAAATAAACTATCAAGCCATAAAAACATGCCAAATTTTAAATGCATATTAATAAGTGAAATAAGCAATAAGCCTATCTGAAAAGGCAACATACTGTACAATTTCAACTGCATTGACATTTTGGAAAAGACAATAGAGGCAATGCAAAGACCCCTGGTTTCTAGGTACTGGGGAGGAGAGAGGATGAATAGGTGTAACAGGATTTTTAAGAGAGTGAAGCTCTTTTGTATACTACAACGATGAGTATCTGTCATTTTACATTTCTACAAATCCATAGCATGTACAATAGCAAAACTGAACCCTTATCTAAACTATGGTCTTTGGATGATAATTGTGTGTCAGTATAAGTTCATAAATTGTAACAAATGTACAATATCACTGTGATATGGGAAGTTAATAATGGGGAGGCTGTGCATGTACAGGGACGTCCTGAACCTCTGCTCAATCTTACTGTGAATCTAAAACTTATCTGAAAAATAAAATTCATTAATAAAAAGGATTCAACTAAAAATCCTGGCAATAAATGAAATCTAGTTTAAGCAGCATAATTGAAGTAAATTTTAAAAAACAAACATACAAACAGAAAACCTGAGTTTCTAAATTAATGTTATTATGTCTAGATTATACTCTGGACCTCTTTACAATCATGAAATTGCTCATTACAGTCTTTATTTTCACTCTAAAATCAGGGAGGGTTAATGAGTACAGAGCTCTATGTGTTCATTCATCATAAGCAATCAAGCAATCATTTCTCATTTACTGGGTTTCAAGAAGCTATAAAAAGTCTTTGTGATCATGGACAAATACTTTCACAAATTGTTTTATTTTTTCTAATTCTATATTTTGATTTCACAATTAATATGATTCCTATGGATTCAGTAACCATACTGCTAAATACTACTACCTCTGTGTCCTGTCTACTGTGTATTATTTTGGATGAAGTGTTTTAGTTCATTCCTGTAATTTATTGGCTTGTAGTTAAAAGCATTTGTTTGAAATTCCTGTTGAGGCATCTCTTTTAGATATCTGAACCAAATTGCTTCTTTCACATCAAGCTTTATATTAACTTTTAATAAACTATTTTATATACTCTGTCAGCTCATCATAATTATGTAATAGCATTTCCCATCATGCATTATAATTTAGTCTAGGTTTTAGTCTCTATTTTGTAATGTAGCTTTGAAGAGCACATGCTCTTACTCATTTCCTCTTTCCCTTGTTTCTAGCATAATGCATAGCATATATAAATTCCTAGACATGTGTTTAGTTAACAGTCAATATTATTTCTTTAAAAATACTTTAACATGAATTGAGGTGATTGACGTGCATTTAAATGATTAAAGTTAACTGTAGAATTGTAACATAATAACACAAAAGACCTCAGTGTAAATAAAATTTTTAAAAATTTTGATTTTTAAACTATGCCTTTCAAATTAAAAAACAGGAGAGTTGATTTTTTTCTGTTGTCATCATTGTTTTCAATATTAAAATCATTATCTTGATCATCAATATTAGTATAAAAGAGTGCAGAAATCCAAAGGCCTAATGGTCTCTCTGATAAATGAATGATGATGCATAATGCGGGGGGCGGGTGGCAAGAATGGAGGAAGGATAGATAGCATAAAGGGAAGGGAGGGGTGGGGTCTGGGTAGGGAGGGTAAGAATAATAACAGAATGTGTGACAGACATCATTGTCCTGTGTACATGTATGAATGCACAGATGGTGTGACTCTACTTTGTGTACAACCAGAGAAACAATAGCTGTACTCCATTTGTGTTCAATGAATCAATAAGTAAATAAAAAAAAAATAAAAAATAAATAAATAAATAAAAAAGAAGCTAACTGTAAGTTTCAGAGTAGGGAAGGAATGCTGACATAGAACTATTTTCACACCTTACAGACAAGGTATAAAAATATTTTTCAGTGGCTGCAAAGTGATGGGAATGGAGGTTTATAAATTGTGGAGCTATATTAGAGTATTCCCAGATATGTTTTGGGAATCCCATGGCACAAAGGAGCTGTGCCTCTCTTTTCCTCTAGATTCTTAGTAGAATAAGTCTTAAAGAATAAACTGTAACATGAGTTGATTGCATTTGAGTGAAAATGGTAGCAGAGCACATGCCAGTAGAGAAAAGGTCAACAATACTTTTACCCCGCTTAGGTTATCACAGACCACAAAAAACATTTAATCTGGTTCTACATGTTCCAATGGAGGGCAGAGTGTCCCTGTTATGTGTTCAGCATGTTTTTAATTGCTTGCTCGATGGGACTGATAGGTCTCAAAATGGTAGGAGGTTAGCAAGAACCTGAAGACCATCAGACAAATTTAGTTCGGGGGCCTCTTCAATAAAAACACTCCTGAATTCCTAGGTGTCATCCCTATTCATGGTCTCTGCACTGTCATGAGTTTAGCAATGTAGCAGGTATCTGTTGGAAAATGATCACAGGCAAGATAATCCTTATCTAATGAAAATATATCATAATTGAATACATTTTTAATAATTACAGGAATGAGGAAAATGTTCACTCATAATTTGGAAGTCCAGGCATCCTTATAGAAGAGTTCACAAAATAAAACTCTCTCTTTAAAAAGTACAGTAAGATATTTTTGACAAAACATCCTCATGAAGATTTCTTACTTCTTTCCTTGTGTTCCCTTTTGCTATCTTTAATGCACTTTCTTGCCAGTAGATATCACTTGGATCATCTCTCTTCTTCAGGATAAATAAAGTCTGAATCACGGAGCATCAAGACTATCATAATCCCTTTCCAGCCAGGAGAATTCTTGGCTCCTTTGAGAAAGTCTACTGCCTTACTCTTCCCTCTTCTATTTTGGTCTCAACTGTTTTCAAAAAGTAAAACGAGTATATGACTTTTAAAAAGTTACCCAAAAGTGACAATAAAGCACAACAGTATTTTGTCAAAACTTTTCTTCTTTGAAACTGTATTTCTCAAAAGTAAACTGGTTTAGCTATTTATTTATCCTCTCAATTACATCAATAATCATAAATAGCACACCTGTATCACTATCACTTGCATATATTCCAACAACTATACATTGATGTTGCCTATCAGTTATGAAGCTTAAACTTCTTACATTATTTCCAATATCTTTCTACCATTATCCACTACAATTATTGACCTGTTAATTCTCCACAGCATCATTTGCTTATTCTTCATACAAGAATGAAATAATTCTTTTGCCCATCACTACTTCTCCCTTTTACTTCCCAAATTGTGCAGTTGTATCTTTAATTTTATTTTCTCAAGGTTAAAAATGCTCACCCACTGATAATATTCTTGTCTTCTGGGTGCTATATTGCAGGTTAATACTAAAAGGTAAAAAACTAAAACAAATTTTATTTGATCACTTTTTTTAAATTACTGAAGAACAAATAGTGTGCTAGGGTTCTATGTATTCTTCATAGGTTTAATATCCTTTCTCCTTTATCAATCTGTGTATAATGTTTATGGTTTTTCAGTGAATATTTTTACTCTAAACCCCATCAATTATTATAGTCATTACCCACTTTTGCTTGCTTCAAAACATGTTTTCTATAACTTTCTTGTGTGTTATCTTTATGCAACCTCCAGCACACCTAACCTCTTTTCTTTCTTTTATATTGAAAATATTCCCATATTTAACATATCACCAATGTTTCCAGTGTATGCTCATACCATGAAAAACAGCTTATCACTATAATCACCATCTTTATTTTTATGAAGAGTTGGTAACTGACACTGTAAAGATAACTGGACAGGACTCCGTATTGGAACAAGAAGGTACCTCTCTGCCTCCTGGGAGGTAGAGGGCCTTCGATTGGGCTTCTATGATTGCAGCTTGAGAAGAAGAAACCTGGGTTCAAGTCCCAGAAAAGATTATGATTTCATGGTTCCTATGTTAAGAATGTTAGATAACCCTACAATCAAATTAGAACTTCTCATGATTCATTCAATAGTGTTTTACTCAGTAAATGTATGTGAGAGGATAGAAGTAAGGTGAGGAGTTTCACACATCAATCTGCTCTCCACTGCAGCGTAGGTAGCTGTATTTGACCTTCAGTTTCACTGAATTTGACATATAATGAAGGTACTTAACATTAAATGCTATAATTTTCCAAATTTTGGATAATTATCCAAATGAGAGATTTCTTTCTCTCATTTCTCATCCCAGTGTGGGATCACTCTGGGAACTTTTCATCTGGTGGGGACTCTGCTCTGGGA
Organism: Glaucomys volans; assembly: GCA_020662805.1. Taxonomy (NCBI): domain Eukaryota; kingdom Metazoa; phylum Chordata; class Mammalia; order Rodentia; family Sciuridae; genus Glaucomys; species Glaucomys volans. The sequence continues at coordinate 793,469 of JAJEJO010000641.1, forward strand.
TCATTCTACTGTGTGGCTTAGCTGTCTCAAATTCTATCCTTATAGCCATTAGGATGGAAGTTAGTTCCTCAGCCAACAATCTTTTAGGTGATGTTAGGTGCCAGGATGGAAATCAGCTTTATCATTATTGAAAAAGAGCAGAAAGCAAGCATCATTCTGAAGACTAAAAGTCTACAAATGCCTTACTAGAAAAAGTGAACAGATAATGTTAAAATACAATTTTCAAGTGTCAACAGAATGCTATATTCTAGACATTATTACCCTATGTACATGTATGATTGCACAATGTGACTCTGCATTATGTATAGCCAGAGAAATGAGAAGTTGTGCTCCATTTGTGGACAACGAATTGAAATGCATTCTGTTGTTACATATAAATAATTAGAACAAATAAAAATTTTTTTAAAAGAATGCTATATTCTATAGCTTTTATTAATAAGAGCAGAAGTCATAGAGGCCTACTGTATGACTTGCCACAGATAAATAGATTTTATTTACTCTTTCATGTAAAAATTAAATACCCTTTTATTCCTTCTATTTATCTTTTAGTGCGTTACTACAATTGACTACTCTCTTTTAGTTTGGGTTTCTATAAATTCAGAGACATTTCCATTGGGTCACATTGGTACCCCTTGAATAGCTATACTTTAAACCCTATTTGCTAAACCATAGTTAACTCAGTCAAGAAGTAGGTTAAATGACATGCAGGTGAGTTTCATTACTCCAGAGAGTCAAGTAAGTAGAAAAAATTCAGCCTTCAAATGCAATAGAGCACTATTTACTCTGAAATGTAAGCATGTAAACATGACAAAGTAGAGCTGTTAAAACAATGAAATATTATCCCTCTAAAGATGTAGAGCACAATTTAATACTTTCTAGCACCAGGCTTAGTCTTAAGAGGATCTTATTTTGTCATATATATCTTTTAACTTCTCATGCTCTCTAGTGGTTCATGGCTTGAAGCAACCTCAATGTTGCTTTCTTTACTAATACTGACTCCTGTGATTAATGAAAGCTTATCACCTTAGAGTTTGTTCCCTCTTGGATTTCCTATAAAATTACAGACTTTATACATTATATACTTTATGCTGTGTATTATTTTAACAAAAGGATTCAACTAATGTAATATTTATATGAATGTAGAGCAAGATATCCATGTGAAGTCTGCCAAGAGATTGTACAGCAACACAAAGAATTCAGGAAGATATGGACATTGTCATATTTGAATTGCACACCTTTTGCTAGAGAAAGTTTGGGAGAGCAAGATGTGAAAAAGCTATAGTGATAGTGAAAACAATATATATATATATATATATATATATATATATATATAGAGAGAGAGAGAGAGAGAGAGAGAGAGAGTGAGAGGGAGAGAGAGACGCATTGAATGTCAAATAGAAAAGCCTAACAAAAAAGGGAAGGTGGATGATTTTGTATTTTATGAAGGAATTGGAAATTAGATGTCTCTTAAGTTTCAATGTGTAGTCTTCATTTGAATCTCTTATTCTATCTGGCCATATTCACTGCTAGAATTCAGACAGATTACTTTTTAGATTTCTTATTTTTAGTAATACGACTTCACAGAAACAGATTTACTATTTTCCTTCAAAATATATTGAGAGATTATCATAATATGCTCGTGTCTTGTTAAATAGTAATTTTATTCTGTGGTGTTAATTTAGAAGATGTTACAAAAAGGAAGAAATAAATTGACCATAATTCCCACTTTTTGATCAATCAAAGAAAAGTTTTGGTGTTAAGTGTTTGGGCCTTAGGTTATTACACAAAATAACAAAATGAGGAAAATCAAAATAATTGATTTACAGGCAGAGTGTTAATCTGAACATAAAATCCATATTCAGGAATGTACCAGTGCTACCTCAATTCAGAATGTGCTCTTATATGTACATTTTTTAAAATTTAGAAATATCATGTAATTATAAGAGAAATTTTTAATCTCAGTCAGGGTTCCACAGAAAACATAGCCTGAGGCAGAGGCCTAATTGCTGTGACTTATTAGGCAGCTCAATCACAGTGAGCAGAGGGACAGGAAAGAGAAGCGGGTTAGGAGAGTCAATATGAGGGTTTCTTTGACAGCTGAGGCTGTTGGTGGCTTGATCCCTTAAGATGGCCCCAGAGAAGGCATAGACTACTGCTAAGTTTACAAAGGTTTGAGCATCATGGAATAAGGGAAGCAGAACAACTCATTCATAGTTTTCCATCCCTCATTGATTCAGTTTTGTTCTGCTGGTTATTAAGTGCTGACTACTTTAAGCCTGTACATATGTGAGCATTGAGCAGAGTCCTGTGGAGCCATTCTTAGGGAATCCTCTGCAGAGGGAGCAGATATGAGGCAGAGTCCTGAATTTACGTTTGTATAGGTAAGTCAGAATTCACACAGATCTAGTGACTATAATGGGAGCTAAAACAATACTGGGTAAAGGTGTGGAAAGTCTTGAGTGGTGCATGTGGCAGAATTATATATTCCCTCCCTAGAATAGCTGGACTCATACCACCTGCATCACTTCCATAAAATGTGGAGCCTCTGAGGCTGTGAAACAATAAAGTCTCATTTATTTTCCAAGCAGAGAAGGAGAGAGTGGAGTTAAAGTCCAATCACTCATAGAGACTTGCTTCAGTCTCAGAAAGACTTAAGAGATAAGGAACAGTGAAGTAAGCTATGGGCTCTGTCTTTACACTATTGGCAATATTTATTGCCTCTGAATTCTCACAACTGATCTAGATTCCCTTCATTCTCATCCACTACTTTGTCTAGTCTATTTCCTATACTGGTGGAACAACTTTAGACTCAGTCTTGAGAAAGCTATGACTATAGTAACCTTGGCGTAGTCAGGTCATATTTGTTGCAGTTCCCATAGAATAGTTCAGTGGTCGAGGCAGGACAGTTCCAAGAGTTGCCAAAGTGAATTACCTTGGTTCCCAACTCACTCCTATCTACTTTATCATTCTATCTCCAGAAAAATAAGTCTAGCTCCTCATATTCATGAGCCTACTAAAATACAGTCATGAGGGACCCAAAATGAAATGATTATATTTGTAGCTTTATCCTCAGAGGAATCCTTATTATCCCTAGTGGGATTATTTCTCCCCAAATGACAAGGTATCTAATACAGTAGGGACTGATGGTTAGAGGGTGGAGAAACACAATTTCTCCAAGGATAAGATTGGGAGGGACAAATCCCCCTTGTATTCCTTGTCTCTGAGACAATATGCTACTGGGGTCACATGAATCAAATGATTCATTAAACATACTGCACCTGGAATAAAGGTGTTTCAGTTCAGTTAGGTATTTGTTCTGAGAGGGCATCTTAACTGAGCCTTTAGTAGGTCAATTCTTTATTAGCCTGGCTGGGTAGATGAGGAACCTATATTATCAGTGAATTTGTCTCATTTTCCTATAGTTGCAACTTCTATATCAAAAAAATTCCCTTTATTGACTGGGATGTTGGATGAAATTGCATATCAGTGCATTATGAATTTTCTAAACCCTTGAATGGTTGTGCAGACAGGACATAGGCAGGAAAGATAAATCCTTATCCTGAATAGGTATTGAAGCTGCTAATAGCTGCCACTGTACAGTACAAAGGGCCTATTTAACCGACCTGACCAAGTTCCTTCAAGGAATCATGCCATATCAAATGCTCATATTTTGTTTCTGTTGAAAAGTTGCACATTTAGAAGTGACACTAACAACATCATCTTTGTTGAGATGAAACTATTCTTTTGGGTTCATGCTATTTTTGATACCAGGGACAATATTCATACAAACCTAGTCAGGTTGGGTGACTGAGTAGAAGTACTTACTGATATATGGATGCCTCATGTTCATTCATTGTTAAGAGTATCTTCTGTAAGTTTTCATGATCATCATGAAAAACAAAAATCTGTTTTATGACCACACACGTGTCAATTAACTGTTATTCTGCAGATCTTCTTGGCTCTGTTCTCCCACACTTTCTTTTCAGGTCTTCAAACTGGAAGAATATTGCCAAGCAATCCATGTTCATACCTACCTCAGCATTCTCCTTTATTTGCCAAACTTCTTGTGATAACTAACTATAACTATATGTTAAAATCTTCTGAAAAGATATACCTCTATAGAGATGTGATAACCAGACTTATTTTATAAATGATTTTCCTTTGTGTAGGGGAGAATAAGCAATTTCTTCTCACCCACCACAAGGTTCATGACTAGAGACCCTGTAACCAAAGAGAGATTAACAAAATCAAAGCATGGGTTCCTTCAATAATGCCCCAAAGAAACAGTGAAAACTGTGCCTTTTTATGCCCAGGTCTAAGGAAGAGTAGATAGCAATACAGCCATAGAATTGAATAAAACAGGGGTATGATCTAATAGTTAAGAACTGGAGGGAATTAACCAAAGTTGGCTTGAACAGATTTTTCTGAGTTTCTCAGAATCTTCAGAATTAGAAACATATTGCTCCTCTGGATTATATTTGCCCCCTCTGGACTAAGGATCTAATGAACTACTTCAGAGGATGGTCAGAGAGTTCCTTTTCTTTTTTATCCTTTAAATTTATTTTTTAAATTGATCTACAGTAAATTGCACATATTTAAAATATAAAACCTGATGTCTTGACATAAGCATGTAACTATGAAACCATTACCATAATCAAGAAGTGAATATATCTATGCCCACAAATTTCTTGAGTCCTTTTGTAATCCACCTCTCCTTTTCTTCTATTCCCTTCCTCTCCCTCTATTTCTTATGAAGTCTTTTTCTTTTTTTTTTGTCATTACAAGTTACTTTCATTTTCTAGAATTTTATATAAATGGAATATGGAATAATACAGTATCTATATTTTTGGTTTGACTTTTTTGCTCAGCAAAATTATTTTAAGATTCAGTAACATTTCCAAATATTAATAGTCCATCATTTTTATTGCTACCTAAAATTACACTGTGTCAATATACACCATGTGTTTTTCCATTCTCCATTGGTGGAAGTTTGGGTTGTTTTCACACATAAAGCAGTTATGAACATTAAATTTAGGTCTGTGATTCATTTAGTTTATATGATATGGAATGAGGATCCAATTATTATTAATATTATTATTTGCATAAGAATATCAAATTGTGGGGATTTTTTTTATCAGTTTTTGAAATGATGATCTATCTCCAGTGCATTTCCAACCTCATCAAAAACTGGTTATCTGTACATGTGTAGATCTGTTCCTGGGCTTTCTATTTTGTTCCTCTGAACTGTTTATCTTTTTAAATGTGAGTACCACATAGTCTTAAGGACTGTGTCTTTGAAAGTCTTGAAATCAGATAGTGTCAGCCCTCAAACTTTGGTCTTCTTTTTCAAGTTATTTTGGCCACTCTAGGTCCTTTGCTTTTTCATGTGAACTCTTTTCACCAAGGGGAGTGAAGGCAGGAGGTAGGGTATGGGGTTAGGAATGATGGTACAGTGAAACAGACATTATTACCTCATATACATATATGACTACATGACTGATGTGATTCTACAATATGCATAACCAGAAAAATGAGAGATTACACTCCATTTTTGTATAGTCTATCAAAATATATAAATGCATTTTACTGTCATGTACAACAAATTAGAACAAATAAAAAAATTACGGTTAAAAAATAAATTTCCTTTTCCCCTCTTTGAAAAAAAAAAAGAGTTAACTCTATAGAGAGAGACACCTTGCTCTTGTTTCAGAACATCCAATATTGTGAAAATATATTATTTCTCCATAAATCCATTTATAGAGTCAACACAATTCCAATCAAAATCCCAATGGACATTTATTTAGGAACTTGGTGAGATGACTCTAAAGTTCACATGGAAAAGTAAGAGACCTACATAGAGTTCTTTTAAGTTCTTTGCTTAAGGGGAGAATGGCAGGAGAAAGTGAAAGAGAACTTCCTGCTTCTGCTGTTTCCTCAGATGCCAAGTTTCTTTCTGAAACTTGTGATTTTGTTGTATTTTAGTTACATAGTAGATAGATAATACGTGAGTGAAAAAGTGATAGTCTGAGATATGTTTGTTTCTTCCTTTTGAAGAACAAAATTGTTTAAAGAATGCACTAGAATTCAAAGTTGGTTTAAGTCACTGGTTCAAAAACTAAAATCACAGCAATAGTGATAAAAGCAATCTTAGTAAACTCTATAGCTCTGTTTTTAAAGTTTCACTTGGATTCATTCCATGCACTCAACCAGCAAACCCCTAAATGACATTATTAGTGTTTGCATTTTACAGATGAGGTTTCGGAGGATTTATGATCATCTTCCTTTTACCATTATGACCAATAGCTAAAACCAACCTTGTCTAGCATCAGATCCATCAAATATATAACTTGAGTTTATGAATTTAGCTGACAGTTAGTAATGAAGAATCATAAGTGCCAGCAAAATTGGCACTGATTCAAAGGCCTGTATAGTGGAGACTCAGAACAACCAAATAAATGTGTAGTGTCATGTCAGTAAAGATGGGTATGAAGGAGAAAATAAGGCAGGAGAAAAGATAGACAAAAGAGGCAGATTGGGGTGATCAGGAAAGTTCCCCCTGATGAAGTGATACTTGAACAAATGTTTGGCTTATGTATTTTTAACACAAAAAGAGTTAAAGGGTTCACTTGTCTTATATGTGATCTGTACCACTCATTACTTTAATAATCGATTGTAATACATTTAATTTTCTATAAAATTTCAGTGAAATTTACCTAATGTATTAGAGTTCAAAAGCAACATATATAACTATACTAAAGCACATGTTCATTGCGATATTGGTTGTTACAGGGTTTTATTAATCTCTTAGTGGTCATTTATTATAGGAAAAAGAAATATTGTGGGAAGTTGGTTTCCTGAGAATTAAAATCTATAGAGGTGCCTACACATTCACTTAATTTGACATAGCACCACTCTGAGACATTCAAGTCAGAGCTTTACAGTTCTCCCCTGGAATTGATGAAACTCACTATACAGGATCCTATCAAATTTAGAAGTAATCAACTTCATGTGGCAAACCAAGGACTAAATGAAATGCCTCTTAATCTTTAGAGGAATGTGAGTACTCAGTGTTTAAAGTTTAACTTCAAAATAATGAAATTGCAGTACCCTTTTGCTTTCCCACCAGGTATATCTCACCAGTGAGCTTAAAAAGACTTAATCCTAAAATACATCCATTTGTCTAACATATTTAATGGTAGTGGTAATCCTTTGAACTGTATACCTTTTATCTTAATTGGAATAAATAATTGCTTCATGATATACTTTGAATCTTGAGTTTAAAAGGTGGAGAAAATCTTGTTACTTGCTGGTAATGGAGTAAAACAAGCTGATCTAACTTTAATGCTTGAAGGAAAACACTTCAGGGATTCTGAAAAGAAAAGAAAAAAATCTGATAATCTACTGTGGAACATAAAAGTTTTACATGCATTTTGTCCAGTCCGTTAACCCTGGGGACTGTGAGAATTGACTTGCCACAGATAAGCATGGTGAAGAGTCACATGCTTTCTTTAATAGCCAGGTAAATGCAAACTAACAGAACTGATGGATACATTCCCCTGTTCATAAGCAAGTAAAGGTGTTACGTAATTTTCCAGTGCTTTATATTAATTCTAAGATATTGACCTTGACCTGAGTCATATACATACACATATATATGTACTTATAATGCTATAACTAAAATAACAGCCGGGCGTGGTGGCGCACGCCTGTAATCCAAGAGACTTGGGAGACTGAGTCAGGAGGATCGCGAGTTCAAAGCCAGCCTCAGCAACTTAGTGAGGCCCTAAGCAACTCAGTGAACGCTATCTCTAAATAAAATACAAAATAGGGCTGGGGATGTGGCTCAGTGGCCGAGTGTCCCTGAGTTCAATCCCTGGTTCCAAAAAAAATAAAAATGAAAATAAATAAATAAATAAATAAATAAATAAAATAACAACAATAGAAGGGGATCAGTAGAGTAGAGCAAGAGGAGTAGAGGGGAAGAGGGTATACTATGGAATGAGAGTGATCAAATTATGTTATCTGCATGAGAAAATATGGAATAATAAATCCCACTGTTGTTTATAATTATAATTCAATGATGGAATGATAATTATAAAATTTAAATAATAAAATAAAGAAACTATTAAAGTGAAAGAATAATATATATTATCTCTTTTTTATACATTTAAACAATTGTCCTAGGTATTTACTAATATGATTATGATTTGCACAAAAGTAGTATTTTTCAATTTAAACTCTATAAATTTAAAAATAAAAGTATTAATCCTGTTCTTAGTGGATTAAAATATTTGTACATGGATATCTGTAGAATCTGTAGTTGAATCATACCTTTATATACATATATATATGTATGTGTGTGTGTGTGTATATATATATATATATATATATATATATATATATATATGATGCCATTTACCATGCACCTATCTTATGGAATAGGATGGCTTCTAGAATTAATCAATGTCTGTATGATCCACTGAGAAAGTCAGAAAGGAGGTTAGCAGCAAGAAAACAAAAGTTTTGATATAAGATTCTCTCTTGATAACGATGAAGGATTTCTAGGAACAGAGAGCTTAATCCTTTAGAAAGACCACTTTGATACCAGGGTAAAGATTGGATTGGAAAAGGGGAAGTGTTTCAATTCAGAAGAGCAATTGAGAGCACAATGTACAAATCTAACAAAGAATTAACAAAGGTTTGATCTGAGTAAGAAGGGAAATTTGAGAGAGTCTTTAAGATGCTGACAGGATTTGGGGACTGAATGGGGGAGTGAGAAAGAAGAAATAGTCTAGTTTTCAGAACTGGGTGAATATAACTGGACACACTCACTACTTAATAAAATGAGGAAAACCCTAAGAACAACGTGGGAGAGAATTATTGTTTAGCCACATTCACTTGAAATATCTGTAGTATATCAGTACAAATGTTTTGAGAACTATTGAACACATTAGACTCCAAATAGACTAAGAGATTCAGGAGTCAATGATTATTTACATGTTTGTGAAATTTCAGTGACAGAAGTAGTCATGCATTTGTTTTTGATGGAGAAAAGTGAAGAGAACTGAAGTTAAACACTGTGAACATTAACATTTGTCATGGTTTAGATGTGAAGTATTCCCCCAAGAGCTCATGTGTGAGACAATGCAAGAAAGTTTAGAGATGAAACGACTGAGTTATAAAAGGTTTAACCTAATCAGTTCATTAATCCCCTGATGGGGATTAATTTGGTAGTAACTGTAGGTAGGTAGGGTGTGTGTGGAGGAGGTGAGTGGGTCCCAGGGCACCGGTCCTTGGGTTTTACATTTTGTCCTTGTTGAGCCAAGCTCTCTCTTTCTCTCTCTCTGTGCTTCCTGGTACCATGTTTCCTGCTGCTTTCCTTAGTTACACACTTCTGTCATGATATTCTGCCTTATCTGGGGCCCCAAAGGGTGGAGTCGGCCGTCTATGGACCATGACATCTGAAATAAGCCCTAAAATAAACTTTCTCCTCTAATTGTTCCTGTCAGGTTTTTTGTTTGGCCACAGCAGTGAAAAAGGTGACTGAAAAAAAGGGGTATATGTTGAAGACTACAAACCCATGAAAATGATTTGTAAGGAGAGGCAAGAAGATTGGATGAAGTCCTAGATTCTTTTGACTTCCAATAAATTCAAAGAGAGGAACGTTTCTTTTCACTTTCTCATTCCTAACATCTAGTATAGTGTTTTTGTTTTGTTTTGTTTTGGGGTTAAAAAGCCAATTTATTGTTCCATTTCTGTGTACAAAGAAAAAAGAACCAAGCTAGTTTAATATAGGCTTGATGTTTCCCACTGAAGCAGGTTGAAATAGTAACAATAGGTGTTAGCCCTTAATAAGCACCCACTAAAGGCCAGTCACTGGTAAGCCCTTTATTTATGTTACAAGGACACTAGAGATAGGTTTTATTATTATCTCCATTTACAGGTAAAGAAACACAAGCTCAAAGAATTAAAGCCACAGCCCTCTGCCTGTCATGAACCCAATAAGCGCATCAGATAAATCTGCTTCCTATTTCACCCATTTTTTCCTTTGTCCTCAGAATTGCAAGTGCCACTATATAGTATCTGATACATTAAAAACTTCTCTGTATGTCTTAAAAGAAAATAATCCAGTTTTAATCCTCAAGTTTTACCTAAGGGAGATTCCCTCTGATGTATTCAGAACAGGAAATAAATTAACATTTGTAAAGGCGTAGAGATAATTCCACAGATCAGATCAATGGCTGTCCAGGAAAATGCTGAGGAAGTGAAATGCCAGCATTAAGCAAAGTCTGCCTCTCTCTATGCAATCATGAAAGATTCTCCAGATGAGACATTTGAGTGAGAAATGTGCTACAATCTCTGTGAAGTTGTTTGGATGACTTCTCAAGAGAAAAACCTGGTAACTGGGGCTAAATGTAGTGGAAACACCGCCCATTCATAAATAAATATGGATTTTGATGTATTTTCAGCAAGTATAATGTCAAAGCATGAACGATAAATGTAGATTCTTGCTAAACATAATTAAAATGAAAAATAAGAGGAAAGCTACAGTAATTAAATGTATCAAGTTTTTAGTTTGATAGTCCATATTCAAGTATAGACTCTAATTCTTCCTAATTGTTTGATTTTAGGTATTTTATCCTAATAGAGCTCAATTTACTCATCTGTGAAATGTGAATGCTAGTGTATTTATACATCAAACTTGATCAGTGAAAAAGAAAGTATTTGTGAAGAGTCCTTAAGCACAGCAAGGCACATGTAAGTGCTCCTAAAAGATTACAATACACAAATTCAAGACCCTTTAAACAACTATGTAGCTATCCAAGGTGGGAAAATATTAACATAATGCCAGTCTATGGATTTTTATAGAAAAAAGGTTATTCCTTAGTAAAACTATACAGTTAAAAAAATAGATTAGAGATGGTGATGACAGAAATATAATTAGATATCCTGGAAAGGCTGGTCAGTTAAGAAACCATTTGTGAAAACATGTAGGTGAATATTGCCTTTGATGGTAGTTCTGTCTGTTAGGAAAAAAGTGATGGAAGTTGAAGTCAAAGAAAAAGAGAACCCAGATACAGAATTTGCCTTTCATCCATCCAGGGACATCTGAGTAGAATAATCCAGAGAGGCAGTAGTACTTCATCTCCAAGTAAAGACAATAACAGCATACAACAGGACAACAAAACTAGCAGAAAGGGAGAGAAAAAACAAAGCCCAAGAACGTGCTAGAAGAAATGGAACCACATACATGCAGCTCAACCCAATGTATAATCATAACAATGTGAACTTGGAAAGAAACGCAACTAAATATTAGTTGTTGAAACTGGAGTTTTCTTCATACAGGTGTAAAAATGGAATGCACTTCACAACTTTCAAAAAATGAGGAAAGTCCTGGGTGTGTGTGGCACATGCCTGTAATTCCAGTGGCTGGCAAGGCTGAGCAAGAGGATTGAAAGTTCAAAGCTAGCCTCAGCAAAAGTGAGGCACTAAGTGACTCAATGAGACCCTGTCTCTAAATAAAATACAAAATAAGGCTGGGGATGTGGCTCAGTGCTCAAGTACCCCTTAGTTCAATCCCCAGTACCCCCCCACAAAATGAGGAAAGAATATTACTATATAGACAAAATAAGAACGTGTTAGAGAATCATCAAGTTTTATGGCAAGAAACTTCTTTATAAACATTTAAGTGATAATTTTAGATATTGACCTAGTAAAACTAGCAAAAAATAAATACACAAAAAAATAGAATGGAGGAACTTCAGATTATAAAGAGGGACATGGGGGTGGGGAGGCGGAGGGGATATGAGAAATGGTGGAATGAGACAGACATCATTACCCTATGTACGTGTATGATTACACAAATGGTATGAATGTACACCATGCACAACCATAGAAATGAAAATTCATACTCCATTTGCATATAATGAATCAAAATGAAGTCTGTAAAAAATTTTTTAAAATTTAAGAAATTAAGAGTCCCCAGGTTAGACTTACATGGAATATATTTCAAATTGTCTCAAAGTTAATTTTGACTAGAGTATCCTTTTCCACATTGTTAACTATTGTGTGTTTAGTCTCATGGTTTGGGCCATTTTATACTTGCTGCTTTGGTAACATCTTTATAGTTCCCTAATGGGTCCCCACAGAGCCATAGTGGCTTTAGAAACTGAGAGACAATAGGTCACATTGTTCATGTCTTTTTGTCATTTTTGTTGCTTTTCTCTAGTTCCTCTTAAAATTGTAATTTGTAAACAGTATTGATTTTTATAATAAGGTATATTATATAGCAATTATACTGCATTTATTTTTATAGCTAAATAGCATTACTGCAGCTTAGGGTAAAGTCAGTGGGCCATTTGTCATTACAGTTTTCGGCCTCCCATATCTTTTTATCTCTTCATCACCACAGCTATTTTCTTTCTCAAAGCTTTTGTCATCTTCAATCTGAGTTATTTTAATTGTTTCCTATCTTATTTTCCTTCTTCTAATTCAGCCTACTCACAGGAAATCTTTACTAAGCACGGTGCTTTGTTTAAATTCCCCCACTTCCCTCTTCCTAACTAGCACCAATCTCCCCTTTTCTTTGATTTTTTTTTTCTTTCTTTGGAAGAACTCCCCTCTTCAGCATTCAGATGTAGGGCCTAAATAAGGGTAACTTCCTGAAAATGATATACAAGTAGGCTGTGTTTGCAGAGAACACTCATGTTACCTCATACCACTGTCACCAATGGTGGCTTAAGAATGAATCCATAAGACAGCAGGAAAAAGTGGGGGGTCATTAGTTGTTAGGGAATCTGGGAAAATATATTTCTTTTCCCCTTGGAAGGAGGTGAAAGAAAACGTTTGCCTTTTTGCGCACATTACAGTGAGAATATGTGTATCCATTTTGCTCTCAGGGGAAGTAATTTTAGGATACACCTGACACGTTGGAATGAGTAAGGAGATGGAGCTTCGATTGGTATGGCAAACTTCTGATGACAGCAAGACTAATGGCAGCTGAGTCTATGACTTTGGCAATCCCAAGAGCCAAGAAATTCCCTTGTTGACTTAGAGCAGTATTGAATTTTGCCTTTATTCACAGTTAAAATCCAAACAGAACAACAACAGCGGCAGCAGCAACAAACAACTTTCAATCAGAGAGAATGTATTTTTTATCAATAATATATCTAAAATTAACCAGTGCTGCTCCAAATTCTACTTCTGATAAGACAGATAACATTCCATATTTCTAAATTTGAACTTGCATTACTTCCTAGTAGTTTGTTTTTGTCTTAAATTTTTAACAAAAGCCTAAAATTTGATGCTGAGTGTTGTTGTGTGAGAGTATTAAGTGAACCCTTTAAGAGATGACTAAACCATGAAGGTTTCTGCCTGGTAAACAGGATGAAGGCCCCTATGAAGGCCCCTCTTTTGTAGGGGCCTTCATCCTCTGTTCAGGATGTGAGGGGCCTTCACAGTGTTCAGTCTCTTGCCCTCTGCCTTCCACTATCTGAGGAGACAGCCAAACCAGAAAGGAGACTCTTCTAGTGCCATGCTCTTGGACTGCCCAACCTATAGACTGGGAGAAAAGTCTCTATTCTGTATAATGAACTTGGTCTCAGATATCCTGTTATAGCAAAGGAAAAGGGATAAGATACCTGGTCAGTACTAATGTTTTTTCAAATAAAAATCCTACATGAGTTCCTGACTAAAAGTTTATTCTAACAAAAAGTCTATGTTGAAAATGTTAAGGTTACCCAGTTATGATATTTATTTGACATACTTGTTGTATTTCCTTTTATTAATGATGAAAATTTTTATATTTTATTAGTTATTTTTTCCAGCTCATATTGTTTTCTATTCTGATGTGTTTTCTATGAAATGCATATTACAACATAACTAAAATCATACTTCCTTCTTTGTGGTTTTCTCATCATAGAAAAAAAAGTTAGCTTCATATAGCAATATAGGCCTTTTAAAAAACATTTATAACTACTCTCCATCCTGTGCTCTCTCTGTGTGTGTGTGTGTGTGTGTGTGTGTGTGTGTGTGAGAGAGAGAGAGAGATAATGGGGATTGATCCCAGGCTTCACAAATGCCAGGCAAGTGATCTAACATTGAGCTACAACCCCAGTTCCTATGCTTATTTTTGATTTCAAATAAAAATAGCAAAACTGGTTGGCACCCAATGCTTCCCCAGGTTAAATTCTGGATTGTGACTTCCAATGAAGCAGGGATCTAGGAATTGGACAAGCTTGACAATAGGGAAATGAATATAGGAGTACATTTTCTTTCTCATAATGAAAGATACAGAGGTAGAGCATAAATAATGTTTAAGTAGGCAGCAAGCAAAACAGTGTATCCTGCATTTTATCTTGCAACTGTAATTGAATTCAGTATTTATTAATTACTCTCAATGTTTTCTTTTATTTTGCCAGACCTTAAAAAACACCATTAATTGATATTTTCCTTTTTGTAACTAGAGAAAAATAGGAAATGAAATTGTTAATGAAAACAAAGGCTCTGGAAATTGCCAAAAATACTTTATTGCAACATGTTGAATCTTTATCATTCTAGCATAATGAGTTAAAAGAATATAAAATTAGAAAATATTTGCTCAAATACAAACCCTTCTATAAAGAAAGAATCAATTTATGTTGCTTGAAATTCATTCAATTTCAGTACAATCCATAAGAGAATGGGTACTCTGTGGCAGAGAGGGCAAGCTGAACACCAAAAATCTCTTCCAGTACCTGAAAGTGACTCCATTTTCTATCCTCATCACAGATGTGACCTTGTGATTGGTTTCACCAATGGAGGTTCACCAGTGGAGGAATGCACTGGTGCATTGGCTGCTTCTCAGCCAACACAGATAGTAAATGAGCATGCCTCCCTTATGGTCTCTTTCCTCCTCCACCCAGTGGTACACAGTATGACCAGGCCACAGGAGACAGGGCATACATCTTGTCCTCAGGGAAATGATGTCCTTTGCCTGTCAGTGCTGACCACTATCAATTGCCTGCAGTAAAATGTCTCTGTGTGATTACAGCAACTTTATTTGAAAGAAATCTTATTGCAAATGTTTGAAGAATTTTTAACCAAATTAATAAGCAATAGCATTTTGTCATGATATGAATGTAGTTAAATTACTGTAAATGAGAAAAAACATATTGTAAAGATTGGCAATAATTTGGGAAATATTAACTACCTTGGAAATTGTTCTTTATCTGAAGGAGGTGAAAGATCAGTCTCTCAGATTTAGGAACTGTGCATTCTCTTCAATTAAGCATTGGTTTTTATAGGGTAATAGTAATAAGAGAAAAAAATCAAAGGCTTAATTTGTTATTCAAAGTTACAAACTTAATTCAATAGACCCAAACTGGATAGATTTCTAAGTCACCTAAACATGTTTCAGAAGGTACAGATACTGGTGAAACAAAGGTAAACAAGGAAATAAAACTAACTGCATTTTACATAAGGCTATTTGTTTTTATCCAGATACAAAAAAACCTATTACATTAAGCCATGGATTTAGTGTGTTTGTTTGTTTTGATTAGAAGACCACTAAAACCAAAACTAGTAATAATTATTTTTAAAAAGATCTTTGTAACCTACTGCTCTCACTGAGTTGTAAGACACTATTTTTTGGTACCTTCATGGCAAATTTAAAGATGTAAATATTGGATTACTGGTGAAGTTTACCATATTAAGTTTTCTACAAGCCAAATTGTCATATGAAATTAAGGAAGCCTTTTTTCAATCTTTTATTAAAAATCTGTTTGTTCAAATGCAAGAATAGTAACTTGATTTAGATACATATATGGATTAACTTCCTTTCTAAGACACTCAAGTTAATAACAATATTACCTTTTATAAATTTACATTAATTTTTACTGATACAAAAAATGTAAAAATCATTAATATTTATGGAGTAACATGTAATGTTTCAATACATGTATACATTGTGCTATGCTTACATTATTTTAAACATTCATCTCTATAAACATTTATCACTTCTTTATGGTAAAAATATTCAAAATACTTTCTTGTAGCTTTTCAAAATATGGCACATTGTCATTATTTATAGTCACCTTACTGTGCAGTAGCACAGCAGAACTTATTCCTATTTACAATGTTTTCTTTTAAAAAATGTAAAACTAACACTTGTTTATTATGAATAAGGACAGACAAATGAGAGACTTAAAGTACTTAAAATGGAGAAAAATTCACTTTTTTTCTGAACTCTCTCTTTACTTTCCACCTCCTTTTCATTTTTCCAGAAAAATGTCTATACCTATTCAAAAGTACATCAGTGTTTTTCTTTCCTTCCTTCCTTCCTTCCTTCCTTCCTTCCTTCCTTCCTTCCTTCCTTCCTTCCTCCCTCCCTCCCTCACTTTTCTTTTCACGTTATGATGTGTTATCAATAAATATCATTCTTTTAAATGGCTAATATTCCATGATATGTGTAGGAAATAATTTATTGAAGTATTATTTATTTAAGCATAATTAGATTATTTCCAGATTATGTTGTACAGTCATAATAACAACAGATATGTACTAATTTACAGGTGCTTTTTAAGCTTATACTATCCTTTTTGGTATGAATTGTGATCTGAATTTTATTATCAGGGTATATTCATTTAAATGTTTCAGATATAAAAAATTCCTCCAAAATGTAGCATGAAGAGCTTTTTATGGAGCACCATACACACATATGTATTTGCATATTATAGTCCATTTGTATGTATATCTGTGTGCCTGTGTACATATACATATATATGCACAGTCTATGTATATACATATGTATATTACCTTTTGTGTGTGTATGTGTGTATCTTTTACCTTTCATTTGTATAATTGACTTCAAATTTTTATTCCACTCAACTGTAACTGGAGTATTGTGTTACAAGCTTCTCAGTAACTTGCTGTTGTAGTGATTGCTCTGCTCTTTCATGAAATGGGTGGGGTCCTGGTGGAGTCAGTTATAAAAGGAGAAAACACTGAAATTTATCCTTCAGAATAGGTTTAAGTAACCCTAATTTGTTTAACCAATGTTTAGTTTAAATACTTGAAATCCCACGCTTCTGTGAGTTCTTTCTCTACTGTGTAAACCTGAAGTGTCGACACAGCCTTTGAGAAAACACTGACACAGCAAGCCTCATTTCCTGGCATCAAGCATGAGGTTGCAGTTGCAAAATAATTTGTTTGCATCTTCAAAAGCAAGGTGGTGTATTCCTAGTACAAAAAATGTCTTAGATTTCATACATGGATAGAAGATATTCCAATTACCAAGGAAATAGCTATTTAACCATTCACTGAATTACCCATTTACCAAATAACTTAGTCATTTATTTTTAAAACAGTGACATCATTCCCCCTTAGAAATTAGGCACATCTGCTTTGGAAACTAATTTTAACTCGTTTGACTTTAAATATGTCATTCAAATTCTCCAAGATAATACCCTTATTTAAAAAATGGGGGTTATAAAAGGCTCTTCTTAAGTATGTTCAATATTTAACAAGACAACATGTACAAGACCTTATGAATAGGAATTTAGTAATTCTGTATTTTTTTCCATGCTTGAGCAATCTAAATGATTAACCTGATAACCTGGCCATCATCCAAGATTCATGGCTTTGAACTATCCACAGTTACAACGCTGATGGCTCCTCCGAAATTTCTAGCCATAGTTAATCATCAGATTGCACGTGTGTCTAATCTTCCCACCCCATAGCACTGTGCTCTTTCCATACTTCAATCAATACTTCCAGATAATTTAATTCTATTTGTGCTGCTCATTGCTAACAATCAATTTGGATGGCTTCAAATACATTTTATATTGTAAAGAATAAAACATAGTTTATGCTGCAGTGTTTTTTGTCACATTTAATTTCTTCAGAATCTTGCTGTTTCAAATATTGCTTTCTGTTTTTTTCTTTGTTTGGTGTTTAGTTTTTGGTTTCACATTTAGTGCCCCAACAATTACTTCTCATCAACAAAAGCAGAGTTCTGTTCTAGGCCCCTATCTTTATCTTTACATGGTCTGTTACGCTTTGGATGTGAGGCATCTCCCAAAAGCTCACATGTGAGACAGTGCAACAAAGTTCAGGGGAGAAATGATTGAGTTGTGAGAATCTTAACCCACTGAGTGATTTAGTCCCCTGATAGGGATTAACTGAGTGGTAACTGAGGTGGTAGGATGTGTTGGAGGAGGTGGGAATTGGGACGTGACTTTGGGTATATGTTTGTATCTGGAGAGCGGCGGACTCTGCTTCCTGATCACTAGGATGTGAGCTGCTCCCGAGCGCCACACTCTCCTGCCATGATGTTCACCCTCACCTTGAGCCCCAAGAAATGGAGCTAGCCTTCTGTGGACCAAGACCTCTGAAACCATAAGCCCTGAAATAAACTTTTCCTCCTTTAAAATTATTCTGGTCAGATCTTTAGTCACAGGAGTGATAAAGCTGACTAAAACACGGTCCTAGAAGCAAACTTAAGATCTATTTATGATCCACTTTTCATTTTCATCTGTATTTACCAAAAGCACTTCAAATTCATTAGTTCATTATCCACCCACCATCTCCTCAAAATCATTTTTTTAAACTTCTTAGTCCACATTTCAGTCATTGATGTCATATCTCAGTCATTCCACACTGATGATAGGAGGAAAAAATTGAGAATCTTTGTGGGTTACATTCCCAGCCTTCATGTTGAAAAGTCTAACACTGTCAGTATCACATCCTAATTGTCATTTATGTATCCTAATCTATCTTCACTTATAGTACTTTTATTTTAAGTCCTTTTACATTTTTACCTGGAATTTAATAAATATGGTCTTACCAGAATTATGATACACATGTTCCTCCCCCTTCCCTCCTACCCTTCATTTCCTTGATGGATTTTGTCATTTTGTGCCTACCATGTGTATCATATACTTGAGATGCTGGAATGTGAGGACAACCTGACTTTAATGCCATCCTCCCTTTGAGTGGCCAAAATGGATGATTCGTTCTTTTTCACTACTACACAAACATGAATAAGCTTTGTTCCCAGGAAAAGACAGCAACCTAATGAGGTTAAAAAAAAAAAAAATAGTTAGCTTCCCAGGATCTTGCTCCTTCTTTCATTCTTGTTTGCTACTCTAACAGTATGCATTCTCCAAAGCTCACTTCAGACAAAATAAAGCTCCAGAAATTTTGTCATAATTCTGAGAGTTTGAAATAAGTCCCTTTTTTAATGTGGCCTAGGCAACATCAGGTGTGTGGCACATGATTCCTTATTTGTCTTTCACCTTTCCTATACTGAAAACTACTGAAGGACAAAAGCTGGAATTTTTATTTAGTCATCCCCAGACTAATAATAATGTCCCTGGCATATAGTAAATAATTGATATACACACACATATCTATCTTTCTATGTAGACACATACATGTATTACAAACAACATTGATATATTTAATATGTAATGTATACCCTGCTATTTTGATGACAGGGTTTTTGTCTCATCCTTTATATTTAAAAAAAATGTTCTATTTTATTGGCATAATCTACCTTAGTTAACAAACATTCAATAAATATGGAGCAGACTGAGTTAAATTAACAAGAAATATGGTTTCAATTACAAAGTATTTGCATCAAAAACCTTATTTTAATAGAGCAATTTGCATGTTCTATTTCTATATTCATTCTCTCTATACGTGTGCTAATTGCTTCACTGGCTGCTTGGCTTACAAGTCTGTCTTCATCCACATGAGGCTAATGTACTTTAATTATAAATCTGTGGTGAACAGGGCTGCACAGGTGTAAGAGAGTTACAATATGACCAACTAACATTTGCAAAGCAGAATTTTACCATTCTTTATATTTTTATAATAATCTTAGTACTCATGAGTTTAGACAAGTGCTTTGTCATGTTGTCTGAAGAATAAAACTTTATAAAATTCATAACCCATTAATAAATAAGCAGCATAATTAAATATTTCTTGCTCTTTACTGCAGCCCATATTTTCAATAGAACTTTGAATCTGAAGCAGGAGGTTAGTGTGTGAAATCAGTCAAGTTGTTAGTATTCTTCAAAGTCTAAAATGAAGGATTCTCCACTTAATGGAACTTCCATCTCTGACTCCATAAATGATCCCCTTGCTATTAGCATGCCGTTCTTATTGAGATTGGATCACAGTTCCTTGTCTTTGGTGTCACTTTCCTTAATAGGTCACAGACTTCTTGGGTGCAGGATCCATAGTTTATTGTTTTCAGAATTCTAACCAGAAAAGAAAAGGAAGAGAGAATGTAGAAAGCAAAGAAAGGAGGCCAGCAGCAACAGAGTAGATACCGAATATTTGACACCCACCTCATGCATTCTTAGATCCTTTTTCCCCTTTACTAACATCTGATTGGCTCTGTTACAAGATTGTCATTCTATCCAGATTTGTTTGTGCTTAATATATTTTCTTTCCTCACTCTCATTATACTAAGTACCCCAAAACAATGCTGTGAACTGTTTGGAAAGAAACATTTGATTCAATTAGTTAATATTAAAAATTGGTGACCATTCACTGCTTTCATATGGTGTACCACTAAGAATTTAACATTTAAAAGAGGTGCATGCTACCTCAAAGCAATGAAGCCCTAATAGTCAAAATTCCTGTATAGTTTTTTGATGTGAGGACATTAAGAGTACTTATGTCTCTATTGCTCTACTGAATATTATTTACAGAAGAGAGAGTCAGTTATGCCCACTAATTTTAGAAGCAACTGAGATAGGAGAAGAGAGTTTTTTGAGAGTGTAAGGGATTTTTTTTTTCAACGTGACTTTTGAATAATTCACTCTCATCATTTAGACAGTATATCCAAACAGTGATGCTAGAAAGCTGGGAAGGAGTTTGCTACGCACCATAAATCCAGCCTTTGGGAGATTTCATAGTATTCCTAGCTACTCAATATTTCTTTATATATACCCAAAGACTTACAGGCTGGAAGATAACACAAATATATGCTCTTCCCCCCAATCCCTAAATGGTAGAGACTTCGAGGTTTGGGGGGTTTATTTTTGTTTTTCAAATAATATGAAACTCTGTATTCCTAATACAGGCCTCACTGCACTGTTGAAGGATCTTCCTTCTCTGCCTACATAGAATTTTCTGAACCTAAGCAGCAGGAACATTTTGCAAGGCATATGGTTATTGGTCCATAAATGAATGACACTTTCCAGGCCAAGGGCTAGCTAATCACCTAGTCTGAATTCTGTGTGGGTTTACTAGTGTGTGTTCTTTCCACTTTTCAAAGTCATAACAGATCAGGTACAGTGGCTTCAACCTCCATGTTTGAGCTGCTTGACTAAACAGGAGGTAATCCCTCACCTTAGGCTACTGCATAATGCATTCCAACCCATTGCTCTGAGTATTTTTGACAGCTTTAACATTTGTTACTGGGGGTTGATCTTGGACTTTTCAATCCATGAATCTGAGTGGTGTGGCTTGTCCCCATGCTTATCATTTCTTGGTCAGCAAAGTAATTGGGGGCCTAGCTCAGCAATGAGCTAAAAATGTAAAATCCTTCATAAATAAATATTTCAATAATTCTGAATAGCTGTTCAGAAAGGGGGAAAATTTATCTCCCTCCATGCAATGGCACTTCAATCATGTAACTATGGTTGAAGATTTTCATTCATGAAATGTTTATATTTGTTAATGGAAGACTATTTTACATCCCTCTCTTGCATTGACCTTTGCAGGAACCACTGCCTCCTTTTTATTCTTAGATTTCTTTGTTGCTATTTGTTTCAAGTAGATAATTTGTGTTTTACATAATAGTCACTGTAAAAAGTAAATAAATACATGAAAGATGAAATTACTACTTATGTTTGTATACTAGGAATAAAGTGTTACTTTCTCATTTAAAGTTTTTGAAATGTCATATTTTATACATAAATAAGTAGTATAATTTTAAGATAGTAAAGTAAATAAGTATAATTAAATAGGCATCATTATAAATGTGATTTTTAAAGTTACTATCTCTCTACTTCATTACAGTAATTCTAGGAATTCATTTCAATAACACAAATTAAGATCCAGCAAAATCATTGGATTATTCATTACACAAAAAATAGCAACAGTCAAAATGCCCAAGGATAATATAATTGGTAAAATCATGGTAGAAAAAACTTTGGAAATACTCCATGGCATGGGAAATTATGTTTCTTAAGAATGTCTGAGGAGTTAGGAAATGCAGTCTACATGGGAAAGTAAAATATTACATCCAACATAAGATCTAAGTCAATAGTATTCAAATATTTTGAACCTTACCTTCAATAAGAAATAATCTATACATATTATTTGCATATACACATAATATATAAAACAAAAATAAGTTTCTCAAAACAATAACTATTTTATTAAATATTGACATATTCTTTTTTCCCTGTTTTAAATTAATCATAATATGAATAATGACATATTTAAGTGATTTCTTGACCACCAAATAGGTTGAGACTCATATGTAATTTATACTGATCTAACATATGTAAAAAAAATCTTATGAGAATATTCTTGAAGGACAGTCACCATAATATTAATATATCTGTGCATTTGGATTTGTTGTATTATGTTTTTTCCTTCTTCTATTCTGATTTTTTAATATTGGAATAAAATATATTAATAGTTCGATCATGACTCATTTTTACTTACCATATTTTTTCATTAAATGTAAACTTGTTTTATATTTGTAGTACATGACTGAAGTTATTCGTAAATGTTTAATAAGACTATGTAAAAGAACTTTTTTTTTTTACCAAGTATGTCTTCTTTTTTCTTCTTTTATTTACTTTAATACTGAGCTGCAGAGTCTATTAAAATAGGAGCTCATATAATAAAGTAAATGACATTTTCATACAACAAATGCTTTCCCATAAGATGTGTTCAGGGTTAGAACAGAGTTATGTTTCAGAGATAGTATAGTATAAAATGTACCTGTTGCTATGAGAGCATAGGTCTGAGCACAGAAACAGAGTAAACCTGTTTACACAACTACCTGAACCAGAGAGTTAATGGGACTTCACCAAGCTCCTTCTTCCTTGGTTGGAAAATGAGAATTGTAACACTTGTTTCATAAGCTTTTTGAATAAATAATAGAATTGATGCATATGAAATACTTAGGCGCATGCCTATCATGTATAAGTGCCTTTTTTCCTCTTTCTGTGTAATATTTTTAAACAATTACAGTTTTAAGAAGCATAATGGGGAAGAGATTCAAGATGGCGGGCTAGAGGAAGCCTGCATTCCTACTTGCACCATGGATTCCTACTTGCTCGGGATTCAAACAGCAGGAATATGGCTCTCAACAAGATTTTATATTCAAATCACATATAAGAGGTTCCCAACTGCCGCTCCTGAACCAACTCTGCCGGGCTGGGCTCGGCCCAGCAGCGGGCAGCTACCACCCAGGAGCGCCAGACCCCACAGCTGCTTCAGAGTCACTGACCTGGGCCTGCACCAGCCAGCAAGTGAGTGCGGGTCCCCAGCAGTGGCTTCAGAGTCACTGACCAGGCTTGGCGCCAGGCTGCAAGTGAGCTCAGGACTCCAGTAGCCACTGGGAAATCACCATCCCTAGGCCAGGTTCAGGCCTGAACCCAGGACAGCCTCAGCTGTGAACTCATACCCAACAAGCCATCTGGCCACCATATCCAGCTCCAAACCCAGCCCTGCACACTGTTCCTGGTCTAGTCTCAGGCCGGCACCCATGCTGTCGCAGACCATCTAACAACAGCAGGTTACCTTAGCCCACAAACATTGATTATC
>JAJEJO010000642.1:0-17495 GCA_020662805.1 Glaucomys volans
TGTCCCGTACCATTGTCCTGAGTGAGTTTCACACCTGCAGCTCCTGGAGGGGGACCCAGGAAGAGCACTGACCCACACCTCTACCGAAAGAGTTAGTACAGTGCTGGCACTCACCTGGGGCCTGGAATAGCTCCTGTTCCCTCCAGGCAACCTGGAAAATGCATGATCCATGGGGATGCAGAGTACAGAGAGGTGTTGTCCCAGAAATGAGAGACAATCTGTTCTTAAATAGAGTGCTCATCCATTCCTTCCTAACAAATCAAGAGCAAGACCAGAAAGGACAAAGCTGTTTCCAAGTAACTTAACTAATTCCCACCAGCAACCTCAAGAGCATTTATAGATGTACAAAAATATCCCATTACCTAGAAGAGTAAACCACATGGTATCTGCCAACCCAGGGATAAAACACTGGGCATGAGAAGAAACAAGAAATTATGGCCCCGTGTGAGAAAAGGAGTGATCAATCCAATCCAGCTCATAAACAACATGTGCTATAATTAACAATTAACTGACTTGTGACTGTGTCCCCTATGCATGAAAGTTAACTAATACATGGAAGATGGAAAAAGTCTCAAACTTCTAACAATTAAAAATTATGATGAGCGAGATGAAAGATTCACTGGATGAGGCTAAAGGCAGATGACATGCTATGGAATTAAAGACAGTAAACCTGAACACATAACCACAGGAGCCATCCAGAACCATCAGAGAGAGACATCTGAAATGCAGAGAGGCACACTAAGCGTTCCATGCAGCAACTCCAAGAAGAGTCCCAGAAGGAGCGGAGAGTGGGACACTGGAAAGCTTCATGACTGGAACTTTTCCACATTTAATAAACTATAAACCCTCCAATCTAAGAAACTCAATGAAGCCCAAGGAACAGGAAGAAAATAATAGCAGGGCGCATCATAATCAAATTCAACCCAGTGATAAAAGAAAATCATAAAAGCAACCAACTGACATCCTTGTCTCCATGGCTCTGTTCATGATGACAGCAGCTTTCTCACTGGAAACTCTGCAGATGAGAAGGAGAGGAAACAAAAACCACACTCCTGAAAGCTCAAGAGTGAGTCAAATAAACTGCTCACTATGGATTCTAACCAGTGAACACCCGTCACAAGCTGAAACAGCACTAATTATGTTTCAGATGCATGAAAGCTGAAGTTATTTGCCAGTGGGAGACATTCCCTTCAAAAGTCCTTTCTTTTTAATTTAAAAAATTCTTAATTTTATTTGTAATTGACAAATGCAGAATAGGCATTTGTGGGGCACGACGTGATGTTTTGATACATGTTTACAATATAAAATGTTTAAGTCAGACTAATTATTAAATCTGTCACTTCCCTTCTCTTTCTCTGTGTGGTGAAATGTTTCACTTCTACTTTTTCAGCCACTTTGAAGCATACAGTGCATTCTGTTTCACTATGGTCACCACTGTGTACAGTGGATCACTAAAGGACACACTTTATGCAGGAGAAAAGTGTCCCATGGAAATATGGATCTGCATGGAAGAATGAAGGACTGCAGGAATGCTCTCTCTCTCTCTCTCTCTCTCTCTCTCTCTCTCTCTCTCTCTCTCTCCCCCTGTTAGAATATCTTTAAACAATCACTCTTTCTATGATATATTGCTATAATCACAGAGTATCTCCCCTCCAATGTTGATCAATTAAAAGGGGCAAAATCCCCAGTAATTTTATGGTGGCAAAAGCTCCAAGACTTGACCTTCAGCATAGGAACAAGGCCTGTGAGAACCACGTACCCCCAGGTACAACAGGACCCTGCACCCCTCTGTGGCATTCTGGCTAGCAATGACTTCAACCTAGTCATGGGAAAGTACCAGTGGAAAAGGGTTTGTTCTATGAAATAATTGGAAAGTGTTGCTGAAACATGTAAAGTTTGCCAAAGACATAAAAAATAAGGACTGTCACAGATCCAAGGAGACTTAGGAGATACAACAACTAAATGCCTAGATCGAATTCTGCAGCCAGCAAAAATCATTAGTAGTGAAATTCCATTGACTGGTTATTTCTAATGGCAGACCAGTGCTATTTCCTGCTTTGATTGTTATGTCATGGTGTGTGTGAGTCAGCATCGTGGAGAGTGGGCGAGGGTGCCATCTTCTCCTACAGCTTTTCTGTTCATCTGAAATCGTTTCAATATAAAGCAGTGATGAAATGGGTGTGTAACAAGAGATCACTCTAGAAAACAGCAACAGGAAGCTGACATAGTTTGGAAGATAGAGACATTTTCTGAACTCGGAACTGAAGGGTGAGCAGGCACCACCCAAAGAACTGTGGATGAGCTTTGCCTGGGCATTCACTGAGCTCAGAATGGATGAGGAGTTACCTGCAAACTTGCTTAAGTCTAGCACCATTCCATGGAAATGAAGAAGTTATGGCAGTGAACAGAACTCTTTCAATGTGATTATCACCAATGCAACTGCACTTTGTTTTTCCAGTGCTGGGGAGGGAACTCAGACCCTTGTGTGTGCTAGGCAGTAGATGTGCCCCTGAGCTACATGTCCAGCACTAACTGCAAGTTGTTTCTGTGCAAGAAAGGCTGGACTATCTCACCATCAGCACCTTGCATCCTGCAATCATGTACCTGAGGATGCTGATGATTCCTTTTGTGCAAACTACACCTTCTTGCCAAGACTCCAGGTCCCTTTTAATGAGCTAACTAGGGAAGGTGAGGAGTAGAATTTGTGTTGCTGGGTTGACTTTCCCACTAGAAAGCCTATTGCTTCCTGTGATGCCTGAAATAGTATACTGTAATGTCAGGAGTGTCATGCTCACCTGCAAAAGAGAGTCAGATAAGAATGGAGCTTCAAACAGTAAGCATGGCAAGGGGTGATTGACCATGGTTATGGCTAGGTAAAGCAACGTGTTCAAGACTCTTCCCATCATCTTCTGACCTAGAATACTTAAGGCACATGTACTTCAGGAGTGAGCAGGATCTTGTTAGTAGGAGAACATTTGTGAAATGCATGATCATAGTGTACCAGTACTCTTGAAATGACGAGAATGTCACATCAGAGTCTGAGTGCCACTTCAATACTGTCACCACAAGAATCTGTGGTCCCCAGGGTGATGAGTACTTCAGAATCATTTGCTTCCTCTCAGGTTCCAATAATGAAGCCTTGCAGGATTGGTTATAGTGATCCCTGCCTTCCATCCGAGCCCTTTCCATTTCACTTTCCAACTGTCGTGGTGTCGTCTTAGGGAACCCATGGATGCACACAGGAGAGTGTCCAAGAGAGACCTGCTGTGCTGTGTGCAGAGCCCCTGAAGTTTCACTTGTTGGGAAAGGAGATTCCCATTCACAGCCTAACTTAAACTTGTCTTTGCTGCAGGGACATAATTAGAAGGGATGGTGAATGCAAGCCTATTTCTTTCTGTCCCCTTTGGTCCCAGATAAATGCTCTTAATATGCATTTCCTGAAAGGCTGTCCCAATCAGACAACATTTCAATCATATCAGTCAGAAACCCTCTGCCTCCTGCTTTTCCCCAGAGGTCACCTCCAAGGACACAGGACATCAAAGAACCCTGGGCAGAAGCAGAACCAGAGGCAGGGCTGTCTGAGACTGAACTCTCTTCTGACGGTTCCAGGGGTCCGCTGTCTTCTAGATCCTTGGCCAGGGCTCTGTCTCTTTCATGCAGAGTTGAAAAGCCAATAGTTGTCATCCATTGTGCATCCAACTTGCTTTAAATTGTGGAGAAGACCATCTTTTCAGTGCTCTCAGGTGTCACCGTTTGATGTTGTTGTGGATTCTGGTCTGTATTTGATTCTCTGTGACGTGTGTTAAATCAGCTCTGCAGTGTGAGGTGTGGACTCCGTGTTCCTCTGAGGCTGGAGTGTGGGAGTGCCTCACCTCTGTTGGATCAATGGTGTCACAGTGTCATGATCACAGTCAGTTTGAGCTCAGGTCCAAAGTGGGTTGCTGGGTGACCCTCCATTCCCAGGCAGTGTTGCTGACACACTGATTTTGTATAAGGCCGTCAGTTGCCTTGAGAGTTACCGTGGACACAGGATCATCAAATCCAGTTCCAGACAAGACTGCCAGAGCATCCGCTCAATGTGCCAAATTAGCAGGGCCCTCAAGAGTAGGTGTGATTATTTTCCTAAATAACGCAAACATGCTCTGACTTAATAACAATAGTTTTACCATGAAATAGAACTGTGGTAATTTCCAAGTTAGTGCCTCTCATTAATAAGATTTACTAACTACCATTGGCAATACTGTGAGATGCCTTTGTTACAAACCATGTTCTAAATTACTTTTATTCCTAAACCATGGCAGAAAGGCTTTTCTAAACATGCTTCTGGAGGTGAAATGTACATGCTTTGGGGACGTCCTAATGACTTTTCCCAGGTGGTGTCTTCACTGCACAAACTAAGCAAAAGTAATGATATTTTTCTCATATTTGTGGGTCTTCAAAACATCAGTTTTCAAAATGATACTCACTATTATACATCAAAATACCTTGAGTTGTTTTACCAGGACCTGGAAAGCTGAATTCAGCAGGAGTCCAGGATCTTAACTTCGGGTCTCTGAGTCTTAGCTCCAGGGCTGCAGGACCCTAAGCGAGGTGTGCAGCCCCAGCTTCTTTATCTATAAAACCAGTAGATCATTCATTTATTTAGTAACTAGTATGTGACAAAATGTTATAGGCATTAGAAAACAGCAACAAATGGAAGTAAACAAGATTCCTAATCTCTAGGAGATTATAATCTAGTGAAAAAGTCAACAAATATGCTGATGAATAAATAAAATGATAAAATAAATGAGAGATAACCTGACAATGCAAACACAACTGGGTAAGATAGTCTAGGAAGCCAGGGGCAGTGGTTTGGGAGAAAAGTCTGTTAGGATGGTAACTTTGAGCTGTAATTTGAATAATGAGGAATATTCAGTTATAGAAACCTTGGAGTAAGTACTTCCCAGGCAGCAGGACTAGCAGAGGGTTCCCTGAGCTAAGAATGTGTTTATGTCCTAAACCATCTTCAACATTCCTTTCAGGGACATCTCTCTGGTCATTTCAGGCCAGGTTCCCACTAGTGGCTTCACAGGCTCACTATTGGCATGAGCTGGGCTTGGTCTAGTCTGTGCTCATCAAACTCTCTGGGCATCAACTAAATGCAGGCCATTAACTGTGCATGTGACCTTCTCCTCCCCCAGATGCCTGAGGTTCATTTCCACTGTTTCCAATCTAAAACACCCCTCCTTATGGCCAGTGCCCCAGTGTGACCTGCCAGCTGATTTGCAATCACAGAGGAATTAGAAAACCCTGCTTCTCCTACCTCATTGTAGACCTGTGTCCAGGAGCCTCCCAGCACCAGCAATTGCCTGGACTTAATTTCCCCATTTAGATTTCATCATTCATTCAGTATTTTCTGCAGGGTATGGAGATGGAAACCTCTAACACTAATACTCAATGTTGATAATGTTGGTATTGATAAAGGTCATTAGAACAGAGCAGGCATTGACTCAGAAGGAGTGTGTTAGGCCATGGTGGGTCCAACTAGTATCTGAACATGGAAATCCCCCAGTCCAATTTAGTGCACCCCTTGATAGTTAGCAAGAGAGTCGAAGACTGAATGGTCACTCTAGAACCTGGTGCTGGCAGACGAGCCTCCTTCATTATGATTCCATGATTCAAAAACTGTTTCTGCAACACCATGGCCACCATGTTAATTTCACATCCCTGGATCACCTGGCCATGGCTAGTTTATGGAAAAATAGTTTTTCTATTATAGCTCATGGGCAAAAGAGGCTTGTTGGAGGGGTTTCCAAATTTGGCCACAATCCTAAAATCATACATGTCTTTGCAAGTTTTGAATCTGACATAAGATCAGGGTTCAGTTGAAAATTTAAGTATTATAAAGTTAACTCAAGCAGTTAATAATTAATACTTTAGGGCATTTTTTTTTAAATGTGAGTGATCATTGTGGTATTTAGGTTTTTAAACAGGCTTTATAGGTTGACTATCTCTCACCCAAAATACTTGTATTTCAGACTTCATGTTCTTTTTTAAATATTGGAATATTTGCATAAATATAATGAGATATCTTGTGGGTGGGACCAAAGTTTGAACAGTAAATTCAGTTATGCTTCATATGCACTCTCTACACTAACCTGATGGTAATTTTTGTATAATACTTTTAATGTTATTAATTTCTTATTTTTAGCTATACATGACAGTGGAATGTATTTTGGCAAATTATACATATATACAGTACAACTTATTTTAGTTAGGATCCTATTTTTGTGGTTGTACATGATGTGAGTTACCCTTTTTGCATATTCAAATACAAGACTAGGAAACTTATGTCTGATTAATTCTACTGTCCTTCCTGTTCCCTTCCCCCCTTCCCTTCATTCCCCTTTGTCTAATCCAGTAGACTTCTATTCTTCCCCTCCCACCCTCCCTTTTTATGGGTTAGCATCCACATATCAGAACATTTGGCCACCTTTGGGTTTTTTTGCGGGGAATTAGCCTATTTCACTTAGCATGATAGCCTCCAGTTCCATCCATTTACTGGCAAATGCTAATTTAATTCTTCTTTATGACTGAGTAATGTTCCACTTTCTTTATCCATTCATCCATTGAAGGACAGCTAGGTTGTTTCCATAGCTTGGCTATTGTGAGTTGGCTGCTATAAACATTGATGTGGCTGTGCCTCTATAGTATGTTGATTTTAATTCCTTTGCATATAGACTGGCAATGGGATAACTGGATCAAATGGTGGTTCCATTCCAAGTGTTATAAGGAATCTTCGTTTTGCCTTCCATAGTGGTTGCACCAATTTGCATTCCCACCACAATGTACCTTTCTCCCCACATTCTCACCAATATTTATTGTTACTTGTATTCTTGATAATTGCCATTCTGACTGGAGTGAGATAGAATCTCAGTGTAGTTTAATTTGCATTTCTCTAATTGCTAGTGCAAGCCATCACTTCAGGTGGAGTCATGTTAGTGCTCAAAATGTTTTGGATTTTGCACCATTTTTATATTTCGGATTTTCAGATTAGGAATAATCAACCTACCTGATTGCTCTACCTAAAATAACAATCCTTGTCCTCACTTGCTCCTCCCTTACACTAATTTATTTGAATTCTTGGCATTTATTGCCTCTTGGCGTGTTTTGTATTAATTTGGCTCTGGTCTGTCTTACTCCAAAGGAGAATAAAACTCTAAATGCAAGAATTTTATTTTCCCCACTGCTGCATTATCTGACTCTAGACACATGCTTGGCATATAGTTGGTGCTCAACTAATGCTTCTTGTTTAGGAAAATCAGTATCATCACAGCCTATTGCACTATGCCAAGATAAGAATAAGTCAGGTCAATGACTGGGATAGATCAGTACTGTGGAGACAATACTTATGTCTGCCAAACACATTCACAGTCATAGAATGAACTTTAAAATGGAGCACTATTTTAGTTTGTAAAAATAATGTCCTTCTGATGTGCTTGGTTCCATCTGTCTATCCAACCATCTCCCCATGTGTGTATCATATTACATCATAAGATGTGATCTGAGATGGTTCAAGATGGTGGAGTGGAGGATGGTTAGGCATGTCCATTTGCTCAGTGGCTCAGGATTCAAGTAGGAAGAGTAATGTTTCTCACTGAGATGAATGAAAGAGGAAATTTACTGGAACTCAATATTGGAGAGTCAGACACTCTTAGAGACTCTGATATTTCTGTGAATCGAACAAAGGACAAGAAAGAGTACACTGAAGTCAAGCAAGTTGTGGCAGCAGTGAAACTGGTGCTGGTTTACCCCAGAGGGGAGAGGGAAGTCAGAAACACAGTGGACAAATTTGACATGCAAAAACTGAGAATGGAAAAGCAGTCTGAACTTAGCGGATTCAGTGGCTGCACAGTGACTAGTTGTTTGAAAAGTGCTCTCAGTCTCTCAACTGGCAAGTGGAGAGCTGAGTACAGAGCCATCTGGAGGAGGCCATGCTGAGGATTTCTGCAATGGGTGTCAGGAGGTCATAGGAAACATTGCCATTCTGTCCTGGCAAATGCCTAGCACGTGACCTAGGTACAGAACATGAGTGAAACAGGCACAGAGAAAATTGTACCCAAAGGGATTCAAGACAGAGATATGAAGGCAGTAGAAGTTCACCTCATCTTTGGATCTGGTGGCTCAAGTGAATAGTGAATTGCAGTCAGCAAACTGAACAGGTGGGAGTGAATATACTCTGGTTCTAAACTTGTGAAGGTCGCATTTGTGGGCAGCAGAGTGTGAGAGCCTGTGGAGGGTTCACTCTCCTGCTTTCAGAGCAGAATTCTGTGGAGGCTCCTGAGATCCAGACTCCCTGCAGAAATGCATCTGCTGGGCCCTGGGGGTGTGTTGATCTAATTTCTCCTGGGAAGATTTTGGTAGGTGGTCACAACAAAATCCCAGAAGTCTATTTGACCTAAGCCCCAGTTGCCAGAATACCCCACATAGAACTCTGCAACAACTCACCTTGGGAGTGCATCAATCTGGTTTGTGTGGACTAAACCCCAGTTGACACTACTTCCCACTCTGTCCTAATTTATACTGGTGAGAAGGAAAGCAGAGAGCTATTTCAGCCAGCTTCAGTTTTAGGCCACTGAGCTTGCAGTTCAGTGAGCAACAAAAAGAGGAAGGGTCTAACAACCCCCAGTCCTTGTTCTCTCTAAGGGATGCATAGCCCAGAAAGAAATGGAAAGAAGGACAGTCAGGCATAAGTAGTGACCATCAATCCTCCTTGACAATTTTGAACACCTCAGTGAAGAAAATTCATTGAGATTGCATTAAAATTTGTGTACATGCACACACACCCACACACACACACACACTTCTTTCTTTTTCATTTGTAATATTTTTAAATGATTGTTATCTTTCTTTGCCTTGTATTTTGAGGGTTAAGTGGATTTTTTAAATTTTTGTTTGGTTTGATTTTCATTTGTTTCTTTTGTTTTTCTTCCTCTCCTTTTCTCTCCTTCTAATAGCCGAATTCTCTCTCTGTCTCTCTCTCTCTCTTTCACACACACACACACACACACACACACCCACACACACTCTGTCTCTCCCCATTACTTTATTTTATTTTTCCCCTTTTACTGTATAGTCATCCCTTACTACATCTATTCTATCTTCTCTATGTTCACCTTTTGATCATAAGAAACTTTCTTTTACCTTACTATCACATTTTCTTTTTTTTAATGAACTGCTTCTTACCATCTTCTAGAATAATTTGGCTTAATAACTCTTGTCACCACCATTTGTGTTATCAGAGTTATTAGCACTGTAAATGGCATGGTGGACACCTGCTGTTTACTTTAATGCTATATCATGTTCATGGCTATTTATTGTTTTTGCTCTTGGAAATTTTTGGTCACACAATTTCTATTTTTGTGGTAATGTGTGGAGTAGATGTCATAATAGGCACTGTATATTTATTGTAATGTTGTATACATTTGCTTCTGTTATTGCAGTTATTTGTTTTTCATTTTTTTGTGAGGTGCTGGGTATCTACCAGGACACTACAAGTTAACAGGGTAGAAACTCTGCTGCTGAGCTAAACCCAGACAAGGGACAGTGCACTTTACTTCACACACAAACTAACCAAGCTCAAACTTCAATAACACTTCAACATGAAGAATAAAATAGACAAAACCCTCATACAAATGAGATGTCCCCAAGCAGGAACAACTATGGGAGCCCTTAGGTCTCAATCATGGACATCCATTCCTGCAGCAAAGTCAGAAAGAATTAACACAAAGGCTGTGGGTGCAAAACTTATGAGTAGCCAAAATCCAAATCACTCCCATGAAATATTAGAATACACACAGCTGGCAAGTGAAGAGGGAAAGTCACAGAGCATGTACCCCTGCATGCTACATGAATTTATGTGACAAAATTACAACATCTACAAAGAGGACACCACTCTATGGAAACCTAGAAAAACGGGAATTCTCAAGCTCTGAAACACTATGTACTGTATTAAAATAGGCTAATCATCACCAAAGGACTAGCTGGGAAAATACACTACAAAAGCCACTTAGAAATATTTCAAAAAATTTACAACAACCTCGTATCTGAATACTTTGCTGAGAAAGCTGCAACCTATGAAGACACACATGTAAGAATGGAAGAGAAAATCATCCCAACAGATGCATAAAGCCAAATGCAATAATGCAAGAAACATGAAAAAAAAGGTAACAAGAAACTCCCTAATGTTCATAATTCACTAACTGACTCGAGTGATGTTGAGGACAATCAAATACCAGATAAAGAGTTCAAAAGAATGATTATGAAAATAAGTACTACATTCCAAGAGAACATATATACAACTGAATAAATTAAGAAAATCAGTACAGAATACTAATGAGAAGTTAAATAAGAAAACAGAGATATTAAAAAAGTACCAAACAGATATCTAAATGAAAGGCACAATAAATCAAAAAACTATTCAGTTGAAATTCTCTTTAGTAGAATAGACCATGCTGAAGATGGAATCTCAGAGCTTCAAGACAAAGTGGCCAACCTAGAACATTTAGAATACATTAAAGAATATAAGTAACAATGACCAGAATATACAAGAACTTTAGGACTGTATTACAAGACAAAATTTAAGCATTATTGATATTAAAGATGTTGGTGAGATGCAGGCTAATGACAAGAATAAACTCTTTAAGGAAATAGTAGGATATTTTCCAAACCTTGAGTATGAGATGGATTTCTTGATACAAGAACATTCAGAACCCCAAATACACAAGATTAAAAACAACAACAACAACAACAAAAACTCCAAACACATTTCAATTAACATGAGTAAGGTTGAGAATAAATATGAAAATTTTATAGCCTCAAGAGAAACACATCAGCTCACATTTAGGTACAAGCCAATCAGAATTAATTCTTTGTCAGAGCAAAGTTTAAATTCCAGGAGAAATTCAAATGATGTGTTCCAAACCTTGTAAAAACTGTCAAACAAGATTTCTATATCTGGGAAATTTATATTTGAAAATTGAGCAAAAAATAAAAACCTGTGAAGACAGTGAGAAACCAGAATTTCTGACTACTAAGCCAGCACTACAGAAATTACTTAAGGAAATACTACACAGAGAAGAAATAAAATACAACCACCTGAGCTCACAAAGGGACACATTTCATTTGAAGAGTAACTGAGCAAATGAGAAACAGGACCAAATTAATCCTAAGAAATAAATCAAAATATCAGGAATTAATGAATTTTTATTGTATCATTGAATGTTAATTCTCTAAACTCTCCAATTAAAACACTTAAATTGGCAGGATAGATTTAAAAACAAAAACCAGCTATATCTTTCAATGAGATTTACTTTGCAGGTAAAGGCAGTCACAGGCTAAGAGTAAAAGCATGGAAATTTATATACCATGCAAATGGGCCCTCAAAAGAAGCAGGAGTAGCTACTCTCATATCCAACAAAGAAGACCTCAAGCCAAAATTAATCAGCAGAGACAAAGAAAGGTAGTTCACACTGATCAATAGAACAGATTTCTGTTGATCTATTGATCTATTATTTACTATTATTTCTTCTAAGAAGAAGATACAGTGGAAGTAAATAATAAATGCCTCAAATGTTGCACCTAATTACACCTAATTCCACAGAACTCACTCAAAGTCAGAGCAATTAGTCAAGAGAAGGAAACCAAAAGAAAAGAAAAGGGAAAGTAAGTGGTTAAATTACCACTGTTTGCAGATATGATCATATACTGGAAAGTCCAAAAGAAAAAAAACTCAAGAACACTGCTAGACCTAAATAAAAAATTCAACATAGTGACAGATTACATATCGATAAACAAAATACAATAGCTTTCTTATGTACTGATAATAAATATGCCAAGAAAAAAATGAGGAAAACAATCCCATTTACAATAACATCTAAGAATAAATGGCAAGCAGCCAAAAGGAATAAATCTAATTAAGCAGCCAAAAGACCTCTGCAAAAAATTTACAGAACATTGAAGTCAAAATTGAGGAAAACACAATAAGATGGAGAGTCCCCTCCATAATGTTCATCAATAGGCAGATTTATTATTTTTTTAAGTGACCATACTACTAAAATTAATACAAGGTTCAATGTAGTCTTGATTAAAATACCATTGGCAATATTCACAGAGGTTGAAAATCAGTCCTGTCATTCATTTGGAGAATGGAAGTCCCAGGATTACCAAATCCATTCTAAACCAAAAAAGCAATGCTGGAGGCATCATAATACCTGACTTCAAATTATTATACAGAACTATACTAACAAGAACTGGATGGCATGGGCATTAAAACAGACACATAGACCAACAAACAGAGAAAAAGACACAGAGAAAATCCCACTGATATAATAGTCATCTGATCCTTGACTAAATTGCCAAAAGCATATACTAGAGAAAACAGTCTTTTAAAAAATGTTGCTGGTAAAACTGGTTGTCTTCTTTGTAGAAGAATGAGACTAGAACCTTACATCTCACCCTACACAAAAGTCAACTCCAAATGTAAAAAGACCTAGGAATGTATGAAATGAGATCCTACAAAATGAGAAAAAAAAATCTTTGTTAGCTACTTTTCCATAGAAGATTAATATTCAGAATATAAAGAACTAAAAAAATACATTAAAGGGAATACCCAATTAATAAATGGGTAAATGAACTAAACAAACATTTCTCAAAAGAAGAAATGCAAATGGCCAACAAATATATTTTAAAACATCTATTATATTCAGCAATTAGGGAAATGTAAATCAAAACTACACTGAGATTTCTTCTCATATTGGTTAGAATGGCAGCCACTCAAGATTATAAGCAATAATGATGGGTAGGATATGGAGAAAAAGAACACTTTTACACTGTTGGTAGGATTGCAAACTAGTACAACCACTATGGAATCATTATTGAGGTTCTTCACAAGAATAAGAATAAAACTACCTTCCAACTCAGCTATAGTATTCCTCAGTATTTATATTAAAGAATCAAAGTTGTCATACTATAGTGATACGTGCATACCTATGTTACAGAAGCACAATTCACAACAGCCAAACTATGGAATCAGCCCAGGTATCTATCAATGGATGAATGGATAAAGGAAACTTGGTACTTACACAGAAGAGAGTTTTATTTAGACACAAAGAAGAATGAAATTATGTCATTTGCAGGAAAATGGATGAAACTCAAGAACAGTTTGTTAAATGAAATGAACTAGACTCACAAAGTTAAGGGTCATGTGTTTTCTCTCATGTGGAAGCTAGAGTGGAAAAAGGAAAAGAAATCTGTCAGGGGATCTTGTGAAAACTAAAGAGAGATCAGTAGATAGAAGAAAGGGACAAGGGGAGAGAGGAGTGGAGGAAGAGGGGAAATAGGAATGATATTGGCCAAATCATAGTGTTATATGATGTGCATGTACAAATCTGTAACAAACCCCATGATTATATATAATTATAATGCACCAATAAAAAATATAGAAAGAAATCTAGTTGCAATGGGGCAGCCATCCCAAGGAACAGAATTTCTTGCCCAAATATCAGCATCAGGGTAATCTGATCGTCCAATTGTTTTCTGCTGAGCTTTGATTAAACAAAAAACTAATAGACACCAGGGCTAATAAATGATTACAGAAAATGGAAAGGAAGACAGGCAGTTGCCAATGAAGGCTGTGTTTAAGGGTTTGGGGGCACACCAGGCATATTACTTATTTGAATTCATATGTTGATGATTAGCCAATATTCCAAGCAGTGAAAAAGTAAGGTACTGGATTAGAAGATGGCCTGACCGTGGATTACAGTCTTAAGAATCCTGCCCAGTAAAAGTTGTTAGTTTATTTTCTTGTTAAATAAATTTATCAAGACTGTAAAAATTCAAGAAGCTTAATTAATTTAATTCAAAAGGAGTTTTATGCAGTAACTGAAAGAATATGGTCTATCACATTGACACTTACCTATTTTGCTTATGTAAATCAAAAGTATTAAGGGACAAGCTTACTGTTTACTCTCAGACTAATATTTTTTTTAATGGAAAACTGAGAAAACTCAGAAAATGCTTCCATAGCAGCATGAAATAAGAAAGTCCCAGAAGAATATTCTTTTAGATAAATTCCAAATTCAGCATTTTGTTTCACAAGTTGTCTTATTTAGCAATTTTGGAGATTCAGTAAATATCAGAATATTTGGAGGAAGGATTTTCCTTTTTCTTATTCCTAACTGCAGGGGAGTGCCTTACTGGAGCCTAACTACCTGAGCCATTTTAGAATTTGGAAGTAGTTTCTATGGAGGAGGCTAAAATGTAATCATCTTTTCACCCAGATTTATGGTTTTGGGTGGATGGGAGTTTAATATACAGACTGCTGAGCATATTTGAGGAGAGAATGCCTTCTCACTTGCACTCAGATGCAGAAAGCTGTTCCCATCCTGATTTGCTACCACCTGGTGAGAACCAGACTCTCTTCAGCCAACTCAGATGATTCATGCCATAAAGTACTCAGGTCCATATTTCTCAAGTTTTGAATTGAAATTTGAATTTGTATCCTTCATTTCAGAAATATATGTATATACACACACACACACACACACATATGTATATGACTATTTTTTACAGGTGGCTAAATGTTTTATAAAATATGTTTAAATGTAAAAATATGATCCATCTCCTCCTAATAAAAAAAGTGTCAGGAGAAATATAAGAGAAAGAGATAATAAATAATAAATTATTTTAATGTATGGTATTTATTCTCGCTTTCTCCCTCAATCCACTCTCTTCCTTGAAGAGAATTCTGAAGAATTGTTCAGGTAAGTAGGCAATTCTTTGCTTCACCTGATTTATCATTATCAGTAAAATCATATATATGTATGCATATATAGTCATATGTAGACTATATATGTAAATACATATATAGTAAATACACATGCATATGTTCTAGAACCTGAATTTGTTATTTTTTCCGAGGGAAATTTTTGAGCATTGGTAGAAAATTCAAACTTAATCAGGTGAATGCTCTGGATTTTAATTTTTTAAATAAAAGTGACAGTATTTGTTGTCATGGTTTTACATTTATTGGGGGTTCAGGATAAAATATTTACTTTGGCATAGACAGGACCTGAATCCTTGAGTAGAACTGAACCCAGGCAAAACTCCTACATGCAACAAATGAACCTTATTAAACGTTCTGCACTAGCTCATGATGCCCAAGGTTATGTTGAGTAACAGGTCACTAGAAGGTAAAAGCCCAAGAGCTTCAGGAGACCTGAGAGGACCTTGTTCCTGGAGCCACTTACTAACATTCTGTCCTTAATTTGACTCAGTTTGCACATCAGTCTGCATGCTTCTCTGTGCAACAGCTTCTGATCGGCTCCTTGACAGCCAGTCAGTGACTCTCAGTGGCTCAGTTGTTCGTGGCTGGTCCAATTTCCTAAGACCAGGAAGATCCACATGATGGATGGCTATGGGATAACCAACATCTTGGAGTCCATTCTTATGAGGCTTCTTTTAGAAAAGTGAGGCATGAACTCTGAAGATGACTCTGAAGAGCACTCCCCAGGCAGTCTGCTCATGAGAAGTGCATCCTGAGCAAGACCACATGGCTGGGTCCAGCACCCCAGGTCCCTCTGCCCCTGATTGGGAAGCAGGTTACCAATGTCCCTTTGGTCACTGAGTTCTTCCGACCACACGCCATGGTGCTGAAACCCTAAATCAAGGTTTCCCCTTCCACTGGGGGAGGGGTCCTGTGATCCATCAGATGCTCTCTTCTGGATCTGGAGAATCAGATGACACCACATCTAGACCTCCCCTGGGAGAAGGAGCACAAGCAGAGGTGTTTGTTGTGAAGAACAAACTTATTAATTAGAGGATTTTCAGGGCACTTTTTCTTTGCTTCCTTGCTTTTTTTCTTTCTTTTTTATTCTTTTTTGGTTTTCATTTTAGGCTGAGGATATTTGGCCCTTAAGGCCATGGCCAGCACATGTGGCTTATGCCACTTTCTCCTCCACCAAGCTCACACTTACTTGCACTCCCACCAACAATATGTCCATGTGGGTGCG
This sequence comes from Glaucomys volans, assembly GCA_020662805.1. NCBI lineage: Eukaryota > Metazoa > Chordata > Mammalia > Rodentia > Sciuridae > Glaucomys > Glaucomys volans. The sequence continues at coordinate 16,050 of JAJEJO010000642.1, forward strand.
CTTCCTCACGTTTATGGGATCTGAAATGTCATTGGAGGAGGTGTCACTGGAAAGGAGGCTCAAGGTCAGAAGGAAGTTCCCTGAATGCTGGCCATGCGGTCACTTCCCCAACAGGTTATCCCCCTGCACCCTCCACCCTGCTCCTCAATGGCGGGTCTGGTCCACCCCTGCCTGCCTGCTTCCCTTCCTGACACTGTGTGAAGGGCTCAGCCTGAGCAGCATCCAGGGGTTCAGGGTGGGGATAGGGGCTCAACTGCTGTTTCTTCTGACCCTGCTTCTGGCATCTGTAGCCAGCTGCAGCTTCTGCCTGTCCAGGTGTCCCAGCCCTCGCTGAGATCAGAGGACACCCTTTATGACCCTCCCTGGTCCCCTGCTCCTAGTCCTAGCCCTAAGGTGCCAAAATACCCCTTCTTTTACTTTTTTCACATGGGTAAATGACTCCCTTTTCATTTCAGTTAAGCTGTTTTGAGTGTAATCCTGTTTCTTGCAGGGACTAATGAGTGTCGACTCATTCTGCAAGCAGATAAACATTGAATGTGCAATATTGCTGAAAGGCTGTGAAAGGGGATTAATCTACTTAGTTAGTTTAAGTTCCACACCCCCTGACACCTTGTCCTGCTGTTGCATTTTCTTCAACATTGGGGTTTCTTCACTTGTTCGAGCTGTGGAGGGCTGCCAGCTACCTCGCACAAATTTTTGCAAAATAGATATGTAACGAGGAAAAATATTTCCCCCATGCACATTTTTCCATTTTTATGGAAGTATGTTAACAAAAAATTATAAAATTAACTACTGTTAACCTTATGGCACTTTAATCCAAATATGTTATCCATTTATTTACAATATTATACATGCACATAGAGAAAATGCATGAGAGTATTTTTAATTGGGGTGTGTTTGAAGTTGGGGTGCTCTGCTGTGTGCATTATTTGTGTATCCAGCACATTATTTGTGTATCCTGGAAATTCTTTCAACACAGCACAGGAATTCCTCTTTGTATATGGTTATTCATTTGTTGTTTGTTCATTAATCACGGGGACACAGCCTCAGCCCCCTTTTTTTTTAAATTTTGAAATGGGATCTCACTAATTTGCTTAGGTTCTCACTAAGTTGGTGAGGCTGGCCTTGAACTCGCTATTGTCCCACCTCAGCCTCCCACATCACTGGGATGGCAGGCAAGTTCCACCATGCCTGAATCCTCTTCATTATTTTTGAAAGTTTTGAATATCATTCCATGCTGTGGATCCTTAGCCATGGGTATTTAGACTTTCTTTGGTTGAACTTTTAAATTATCACATTTCCAACTTTGCTTTCTCATTGCAGTCTTTAAAGTCTGCTCTGGTTTGAGGGTGAAAAATATGTTTAATACCTTAATCTAAGTGCTGCCTTCATGGTAAGAACACTAGGATAAAATGGATTCTGGAGACAAATTCGGCCTTTGCTGAG
>JAJEJO010000642.1:17505-42915 GCA_020662805.1 Glaucomys volans
TCATATTTGCATTGGCAGAGGAGTCCTGATTTTGCAATTGCTCCATCTGACATCTCTATCTGCATCCTGTCTTGCTCCTCTGGTCCCTGACCCTCCCAAGCGGCTCCCAAGGGTCTTAGTGTTGTAATCTGCTGTGGCTGGTCTGCACCTTTCCTGCTCTTTCCTGCCCTCTCTTGGTAAGGGGAATAAGGAGGCTGACCTGCGATGGGTACACTGTGTAGGACTGGACGTCCTCTGCTGCCTTTTAACCGCTTGCTGCTCTGTTGTTTTTGGGAACAACCATGCAGTCATGGGATCAATGGTCTCTGGCTGAGACCTGGGCACCAGGTGCCAGGACACTGGCTGGGCCCTGAGGACCAGCCGGTGGCTCAGTGCAGGCCTGGTGTATGTTCTGCCACTCACACCCTTCCCTGCCTCCCTAAGGACACTGCTCACATGTGGGGTGCAGATGCTCCTGGATGTCCACTGCTGCTCTATAAACCACCCAGTGGCCATCTTGTACTCAGATTCTGATTCTTCCATTTGGAAAGTGAGCCATGGGCTGAGTGTTTCTGCTTTATGAGATGTGGGGCCTTGGCCAGGGGGACTCAAAGTTTCCAGGAGGCCAGAAGGATAGTGATGGATAACTTGAGGCGTCAGCTGGAGTGGCGGAGGCCGGCCTAGAGAACTGGTGGATCTTCTTTTGGGTGTGCCTTGGTGGGCACTTCTGGAGAGCCTGGTCTTGCTGTGGGTGGTACCACCCCACAGCATGCTGCCCAGGATGCAGTGGAAGGTGAAAGCCAGCTCTCACTTATGCTCAACCCTCCTTGACCTTGGGTAGGTGCTGGCTTCTCTAGCCATTGCCCTTGAGCATCAGGCTCCAGGTCCCTTGGCCTTTGACAGCAGAATTGCACCAGCGACTCTGCAGCACCTTTCAGGGCTTCCACTGCAGACTAGGGCTCCATGGTGGCCAAGGCTTCTGGCTTCCGGGGACTGAGTAGCATTTCCGGCTCTCCAGCCGGAGGAGTAGACAGTGAAAAGCCACTGAGGGACTTTTCAGGGTCTGTGACTGTGTGAGCCCATCCAACGACTTCTTATCATTGCATGTCCTACTGGATCTGTCTCTCTGGACAGCCCTGACCATGCAGCACCTGCAGTAGAGCACAGTCATCAGGGGGCTCGTGTGCACCAGGTCTGGCAGTGGACACTGGTGGGTGGGGGCGCCATGGGCAGCACGCCTCACATGGCGTCTTCATGTGAGTGGAGGGCAGGGTCCCACGTGGGGCCCTGTAGGAGGTGGATGGTCAGGGACATCTCACCTCAGACCCTACAGAGAGGGGCTGACACTGTGGTCACAGGCCTGTTGAGTTCAAGGGGAGAAAGCAGACCATGCCTTGGGAGTGTCAATGTCACGTCAAGGTGACATAGGATGGGAGAACTTGCTATCAGCTCCCCTCTCACCTTGCAGGATCCTGTCTTTATTCTTCTCACTTCAATAAACCCGACTGCATTCAAAAAATAGAGAAAGGTAACAGAGGATAATCACCTATGTGGTCAACTACAGGTTTCACCCTTCAATTGAGCAGCACGCTTCAAACACTGACACCAAGATGATAGAAGGAAGCTGGAGAGTTTTAACAGTAGAAAAAAGAAAAAAAAAAAGAGAGAAGCACCCAGGGAAAGAGGCAACATGGACCGCAGCCACCCTGCTCTCTCCCCTGATCTCCCCAGATCACCAACCTCTGAAATGTTTACCTGCAGCTGATGAGGCAGCTCATTCATGGTGACAGTGCTGAGGCCTCATCTCTCTCTGGGGGATGGGAGCCTGCAGATGGTGACAATCACTCAGCACAGTGGCTGCCCAGGCAGAAGGACACCCAATGGGACACAATGCGTCTCATTCTCTGTGAGGCCGCCACCCTGTGATTTCATGTCCAATCAGAGCTCCCGCTGGGTCTCCCATGGGCTGTTCAGAGCTCCCACCTCCATGGCAGCTGTGTGAGCCAGGCTGGCTTCTGCAGGGAGGTGGCAGAGTCAGGGCGTGCGGGCTGCCTGGTCATGTGCTGTTAGTACCTGGCTGGGCATGACGTGTCCCCCCTCCGACCCACCAAGGAACGAAGGTGCAGGTGCCCTTCACACAGCCCCACAGACCTCTTCTCAGAATGGCCACTCCAAACCACTGCCTAGGAAGCCAGATGTCAGAGGTCCTGCCGCTGAGGTTACGCAGAGAAGGCTCACCAAGAAGGAGGGCGGAGAGGAAAGAAATGCAGTCCGCCATCAGACCCTCGGTCCCCTGTGCTGTCCTTGGCCTCCTGAAGCCACACGGGGTTCTGTGGTCCACTGAAAGAAATCAGGAGGCTGTGAGAATCCAGTGGAGATGCTCATGTCAACCCTACCCCCCGAAAAGTCATCAGATCCAGGAGGTCAGGGGAGCTGTCCTTATGCACAGTAGCCTTACAGTGGCATTCCGACATCCTGGGGTGGACAGCCAGATGGCCTCAGGAATGGGTGTCAACAGTGACAGAGACTCGACTCTGGGGTTGCTCCAGCCACACATGGAGTCTCCCCTACTGTCACCCTGTCTGGCTCAGCCTGTCACTCTGAGTCCAATCAAGAGATGGAGAAAGAGAACTCTGGAGAAGTCCTGGACTCCTCCGAAGGCTGAGGCCCACCTGGTAGGATGAATGGACTCTGCTGCCTGGGAACTGGCAGCAGGAATAGTGGAGGAGATGGAAGATCCCATCCTTCCAGCCCTTGGCAGCATCTGGAGCCGCCTGCAGGTTGAGCTGATGGGATTTCTGAGCGGAGAGGAGCGCAGGCCAGAGCAGCTGCATTTGCAGGAGGAACAGCAGCTTGCCCTTCACGCTGGTGCATCGGGAGCACTGCCAGAGCTGCTGCCTGCGCTCAGACCCCATCATGGGCAGTCCCCACACTCAGGCAGAGTGAAGGGGGAGCTGGAAGATAGCGACCCCTCCTGAGGGGAGGTCCTGAATGGAGACCTCTGGTCCAGCTTTAGTTGGCCGTCTTCTGTCCCCAGGACAGTAGGGGAAGTGGTACCAGGTAAGAGACAGTGGGAGGAGAGACTGAGGAGCGGAGTTCCTGGGGACCCTGCCTCTGGAACAGGCAGGCCTGCTGTGTGACCCTGGTAAGTCACCTTCCCTCTCACGGTCTCTGTTTCCCATCTGCCACGTGGAGGGGACACGGCTGAGGGCACAGAGTGCACATGCCCAGGGGCCGCGCTCAGCATGCATATAGCCAGTCCTGGGGGGTGTGGCAGCACCTGTGGTCACCCTGGAGCAGTGGGCGCGTGCTTGTGTCGCATCACACGGTTCTGACTGGAGTCTGCAACCTGCGTGTGGGCACACCGCGTATTTACCCACACGATGTCTTCATGTTTTTTACTTGACCTTCAAAATGTCAATTCTTTAAGGAATTTACTTGAAGTTAATATTTCTGGAATATCATTGAAATAAGGAGGAGGAGACAAAGAAGGAGAGGAGGAGAAAGAATTCTGAGTCGCTGAGCCTTGAGGATAGGGAAAGAACGTCAGAAGAAGATTAATGGCTTCTAGGAGCAGGAGAGGACGCTTGTTCTTAGCACCTACAGCTTGTTCACGAGAAAACTCAGAGGCCAAAGCGATGTCCCTAGATTAAGCAGCTGGTAAGGGCAGAGGCATATTTGAAGTCAGAAACCAGAGCCCTGTCCCAAGAGGCTACCCAGTGGGCTGCTGGCCACTGCTAACCTGGTCAGAGAAGAAAACAGAATGTGCCTCCCTGGGGACAGAACTCACAGTGAGTCCCTGACTCTGAAGATGGGTGGCAGACCACAGGTGCCTGGAAGCAGGGTCACCTTCCTCCAGCTTCTTTAGTTTCCTCCATATGTGATCCATGTGATGACCTATGAGGTTGAGGAGTCCCCAGATCTGTGTCTTAGCACAACCAGGAGCTCATAGGAGGGGAGGCCCGGTCTCCTATCCAGCTGATGGCAGACGTGTGCATGGAGGGGCATCCAGGGCAGAGAGGCCTTGGGGACCTGGTGAAGGGGAGAGCTACAGGTGTGTGGCCAGGAGGATAATTCCAAAGCCCCAGGGCTCTATTCTGTCATAGAATACTGCCACTGGCTAAGGTGGCATCGTGCTCAGTAAGGAATCATAATCTGTAGTCTGAAAAAGGATCTGCATGATGTGAATGTGGCTTTTAAGTGAAATCCTGCTGCGTGAAGAACATGGAGACTACAGAACTAAGGACGCCCCTGGCCGCATGACCTGGACCAGTGTGAGCCCAGAGACAGGAGCAAGCTCACTGCATTTCAGAAACTGGGGAACAAGACCAGTGAGTCTGTGCGGTGTCCCTGGGAAATTCTGTACAGAATGAAATTGGAGACCTGTGCAGACACCCCAGGACCTCCCAGGAGCACGGAGAGAGTGTGGGCTTTCTTCTAATAACAGTGGGAAGGGTCAGGCAGGGGAGTGACATTGTCTCACTTGTGTACTTTTAAAGCACCAAGCAGGAGTCTGGCTGCTGCGGGGAGCAGAATGAAGGGTGGCAGGAGAGCGTGGCTGAGGTGGGTGTGGAGGAGACTTGGGTGGGTTGGTGCAGCGCCAGTGCTGAGGTCCATTCTGATGGGCAGCCCCTGTGCCAGCTCCTGGGGGCTGTGAGGAGAGCATTTCCAACTGCTGGGCTGTGCTACAGGCCAATGGTCAGTTACATTTATTGTTCCTGGTACTGTGGTTTAGATATGAAATGTTCCCCAAAAGTGCCTGTGTGACACAGTGCCAAGGACCTTCAGAGGTGGCATGGTCAGATTATCAGAAGTGTAACCTAGTCAATGGATGAACCCACTGATGGGGATTAACTGGGGTAACTGCAGGCCTGTGGGGTGTGGTGGAGGAGTGGGTCACTGGGGGTGTCCCTTTGGGGTTTCCATTTTGCTTCTGGTGAGCGGAGCTGTCTCTCTGCTTCCTGGCCATCCTGCTCAGAGCTGCTTTCCTCCACCATGCCCTTCTGCCATGATGTTCTGCCTCAGCTGGGTCCAGAGCCATGGACATGGCTGACCATGACCTGAACCTCTGAAACCATGAGCAGAACAAACTTCCCTCCTCTAAATTGTTTTTGTGTGTCTTTTGGTCACAGCAACACAATAGCTGGCTAAAACACTGGGGTCCCATTTGAAGGTGCTTCTAGCCAATAGGAAATTAGCCCTTAAGTATTTCCAGGAACAAATCATTTTTAAAAAACTATAAATAGGAAGGCCACCAGGGAAGGCAGACCTGGTGGGGGCTCAGTGGGAGATACCCAGCACTCGGGGCAGGAATAGCCTCTGGAGGCTGCCAGGGAGGCTGGGCCCCCTCACCATTGGAGATGGACACCCCTCCAGCACCTCCCCACTGCCCCTTGGCCAGCAGCTGGGGTGGGGTGTTGCACACACCCCCTCTGTGGCCCCACAAGTCCTTCAGCACAAGGGCTTCACCCCAGTCAGTGGCTCTTGTCCTCACCAGCAGGAGGACCTTGGGCTCTGGGTATTCCCGCTTTGTGGTGGGAAGATGGACTCACTCAGCAGCTCTCCAGGGGACATGGATTTCAGCTGTGTGCCTCCTGGGGCTCTGCACAGAGACCTTGAGAACCTTTCAGATGTGAGTCCCTCTGTTACCTCCACCTAGGGACCGGAGGTGAGGACTGAGCTGGAGAGACTCGAGTCCTTCCATTGCTGAATTGCTGTACCCCATTAAACCCCTCCATTCCGGTTATGCCATTGAAATTCCAGTCCAAGTACATCTGGCCTTGGCAATGGTCGCTATGGCTTTAGAACATCCAGTATACAGAGAAAGGACAAGAATCCTTATGCCACGGGGTCTCACTGCAGAGTCGAAGGCTGGGGTGCAGTTCATTTAGCCAATCCTCTTCTTACTGAATAGAGAATTGTTTCAAGGCTTTTTTTTTTTATGATTAGCATCACTTTAGCAAATATTCTCCTCTGTGTCTTTGTTCAGTTCTTATTTTGTTAGATTATTTCTGCAAATGGAAAGATTCGTTTCACATACATAAATATTTTTAAAGCTTTTGAAAGTAAATTGCCAAACATTTTTGCAGGAAAGTTGTATCAGTTTCACTTTACAGATAATGTGGGTCATGTGCACACACACGGGTGCTGGGCTGCTTTAATTTATCTTTTAAATACTGGCTAATCCATCAGGTGAAGCATCACATTGCTCTTATTTGTATTTATTTGTTCACTTGTAAGGCAAAGATTATTGTGCTGATTGATTTCTGATATTCTTAGGAAGGGTGACCTATGTTACAACCCCCTTGAACTTTTTACCAATACCAGGTACACGAAGCCGCATAGTCAATACCTCTAGTCTGTTTTTCAACAGTTATTCCATCTTTTCATTGGGAGCCTCCAGTACCTGGCAGGCATGATTCCAGACTCTGGAAGTTTAACATTGGCCAGACCCACAACAGCAGCAAAATCTCTATTGTTTGTTTGTTTGTTTTGGTACCAGGGATTGAACCCAGGGGTGCTTAACCACTGAGCCACATCCCCAGCCCTTTTCATGTTTTACTTAGAGACAGGGTCTTGCTGAGTTGCTTAGGGCCTTGCTAAGTTGCTGCGGCTGGCCTGGAACTCGTGATCCTCCTGCCTCAGCCTCTTGAGCTGCTGGGATTACAGGCAGGTGTGGCTGTGCCTGGCAAAATCTCTGTTCTCTGGGCAAGCAGGAAATAAAAGAGCCGAGCAATATAGGTAGCGCACTTGATCAGGTGAGGTGCCAGGAAAAAACAGTTGAAGAACAAGGCACGGCCATATAGGGGTCTGAGGAAGGCTCAGCGCATAGTTGGAGAAAATTCTGTCCAGGAGGGTGGCATGTGGGTAAGGATGGGAGGGAGCGCCAAATAAGCTTGTGGATCCAAGGATTCCAGGCAGAGTGTTCACAAGTGCCAAGGTCCTGGGGCTGGTGTGTATCTGGGGAGTGACAGATCGAGTGGCTCTCCTTGGCTGTGGAAGGCCTGGGCTTGGCCCTGTGGGCACCAGGGAGTGGTGGGAGGATTTGGATTGAGGAACACCTGGTTACAGACCTTCTTAGCTGCACTCCAGCTGCTCTTCTGAGGACGGCTGGACAGCAAAGCCAAGTCACAGCAGGCAGGTGGGAAGCCATGGGTCCTCCAGGTGGGAGGCAGGCAGTGGCCTGGCCTGGGGCCAGCAGTGGAGGCCTTGGGAAGCCCTGGGCTTTCAGCCTCGGAAGGTGAAGCTGGTAAGATCTGTGGGCAGCACAGGCCTGGGGGAGGGCTCTGGCATCAGCCTGGCTTGAGTTTTGTTTATTTTTCCTGAGTGACCGGAGAGAGGTCAGCTGTGGAGAGGAGGATGGGGAAGGGTCTTATTCCAGGGAACTGTGACTGTTTCTGAGCTCATTGATCTTCAGTGAAAACCAGTGTCAGCTTAAGAATCTGAAGCCCACAATCACGAGCTCCTGTATCTAACGCAGGACGAGGGAAAGTGCAGAGAACTGGGAGCCATTACCCCAGTCCCTGGTGCCCTGTGGATCAGCACGTCCTCTGATGCCTGGTAACCGGCAACCCCACTCCATGCATGACTCCAGGAGCTGTATCTGAACTTGAGCAGAAGCCTGTTTCTCTCAAAAGGAAAAGCACAAGCCCCCTACCCCTCTGGGTCCTCTCCAGGGTCTCCTGTATTCTGCAGTCGGAATAGCTTCTCATTTTCCTCCAGCTTCCTGTCAATAAGGGCTCTTAGCTCCACCTTACATATGAACCCCCAAACCAGTTCAAAACACAATCTGATACAATAACCTTTGCGGTTTCCTCTTGGAGAGAAATTATGAAGAAGATGTGCTACAAGACTGGAGGGTTGACCGCAGCTGAGAGCACAGAGCGGGAACCCCTGAGTTACTGGGGGGCATGCTGGGTGTGTGAGAGAAGGGGTGCTGCCCTTGCTCTTGCACCCATGGTCTCTATGGTCCCCCTCAGGGCCATTACCTGCTCCAGGATCCTCCACCTCAGGGCTGCCCATGTTTGGGGCTGGCTGATTCTCTGCTGTGAGGGGTTCTCTGAATTGCAGGAAGCTGAGTGTCACCGTTGGATTCTATCCACTGATTGCCAGTTCCCTTCTGTGGAAACTCTGACAACCTAAAGCATCTCTGGATGTGGCTGCCATGTCCTGGGTGGGATCTGCCCCAATCCACAGCACTCTGGTTTGTTGTTACCCCACTGGGAAGGAAGGAATTAACTCTTGGAACCTGTTTCTTCCTCTCATCTCCTCTGCCTCTTCCCTGTCCCAGGGTCATCAAGGGGCTCACCTCTTCTTATTCCCTTGGCCCACAAACCTGCTGGGTCTTTCTCTGTGAGGTCCTGTCCTGCCAGTTTTGAACAAAGGTGCATTTTCATGTGTGGGTCAGTTAGAGGTCAGCAGCTTCCCTGTCTTCTATCCACTGTAGTTTTAGACATTTATCTGGACATTGAAAGGTCATGCTGGAATTTCCAATGCACAAAGCGTCTGCAGTCTGTAGGGGCACATTGGGGCCTATGGTCATCCAGAGCAGGGAGTCACCCCGGGTAGGCAATTCCAGGGTCAGAGGGCAGCTAAGGCTGTGGATTTCAGCCAACCAGCCGAAGCCTCCTCAGGGTGGTTGCCTGATCAATGCCCCCAGAACACATGCCCAGGTGTGCCATTAAGGCCCTGCTTATGTGCACCACACAAACCCTTCACATCCCAGGGGCACTGCACATCCTAGTTGGTAGCCTTGATCAGCTGGGGTGCAGTGGAGTGGCAGGTAGCAGTGCAGCATCCTGTTCTGACACATCAGAGGCAACTGTCTAGCAGACAGGTTTGAAGTGTTCTGAGAAGGGGGCCTTGTCTCTCATGGTCATGGTAGTAATGGGCAGTGAGTGGTGACTGTGTGGCCACCTAAAGCATTGTCCCCTGAGATGGCACAGAGCAACCATTCATTTCATAGTACTTGAAAAATATTGGCTGGACCCCTTATAAGCCAGATCCTGGGGCATCACTTAAACAAAGAACCAGCTCCTGATAGCAGGATCATGTGCTGTAGTGGGAGGTAGATGATGAACAACCAAAGACACACCAGAGTCTGTTAATTCCCAAATGCCAAGATGAAGGAAAGCCAAAGACTGTTGTTGTGTCCTGCAAAATGAGGGATCAGATAACAGCACAGAGGTGTGAGCTGGCGAAGAAATTAAAAGTCTGAAATAATTACTAAGAAATAATAGACAAAAGTCAGGGAAAATAGTTTTATAGCAGGGGCCGAGTGGGTGGATTGGATCTGATGGGTCTGGTCTTTAACCAAAGGTGAGGCTCTGTGAGCTGTATTTATAGCAGAGCACATCAAAGGGATTTACGGTGAGGAGGGGGTTCTTCAAGGTAGACAAGACTGAAATACCGTGGGGAAGCTGGCCTGACTGGACCTTACTGCTTGCATAGCAATTCTTCCTCCTCCAGGCAACTGGCACCTCAAGGCCACTTGGGTGCACTGGTGTCTCTTTCCACCTCTGGGGAGTTGAGTTTGAACCTAGGCTGTCTGAACCAATAAATTCCATGGTATCACAGAATTCTCTTTGAGCAGGATGTAGCCAAGGCAACGGAGTGGTCTCAGATTGGTGATATGACCAGAGAGTTCTCTGAGGGGCACACCTCTGCTTAGAGATGGCTCAGGCAAGCCCACAATTCATTTGTGGCTCCAACAAAAGACTCTACAAGAGTATAGAAAAGAGGGGCCTTCTGGCCAGGGCCCTGGGATTCAGCACTGATGGCCCAGGATGGATGTGAGTTGTGGGTTTGCTCCAAGGAGGAAGCCAGGGAATTTAGACTAGGAGTGTGGAGCCCTCCCTTATGATCTACAGTGTCCAAAATGAAGGGCCATGTCCCTGGTGGGCAGGGGATGTCAGGTCATGCAGTCACATGGACAAGGACACAAAAACAGATTGGAGGAGAAGGTCTCTGTGTTCACTGATCTTCAGATCTTTTTAAGCAGTCAAGAAGAATCAGAAAAATGAGAGATCACACTCCATTTATGCATGCTCTATCAAAGTGTAAAAATGCATTCTACTGTCATGTACAACAAATTAGAACAAATAAAAACATTTTAAAAAATAATACAAAAAAAGAGAAGAAATTCTCCACCAGATCTTCTGTATTTCATACCTAGATTCTACATGTGCTAAGTTCACCCCATTTCACTTCCTCCTCTCCTTTTTTTGACAAACGTGTTCATTTAATTAACTTAATTTTAAAAAAATAATTATGGATTCACAGAAAATATGCACAAAATGCCCAGGGAGCTACCACACACCCTTCACCCTCCTCCCCATCTTCCTGACTGTAGAACAATAAAGCAAATTGACCTTGTATAATCGTATTTCACCAGTTTTACTTGTGACTCTCATACCCATGTGTGCCCTTGTGTTTAGTTCCTTGCAGTGTTACCACATGTGAACTGCATTTAACCACCACTGCAACTATGATACCCAGCTGTTCTGTCACACAAGTCCACCCTGTGCTTCATGCTGTCATAGTATCCTGACTCTAGCAGTCATTCCTCTGCTCCATCTCTATGTTTGTGCTGTCTCAAACCTGTTGTATAAATGGAATAATACATATATAACCTTTGGAGATTGGATTTTTTCATCCACCTCATTCCCTTGAGATCCATCCACATTGTTGTATTACCAATAGCTTGTTACTTTTGATCCCTAAGTTGTATCCCAGGCATAGATGTGCCATAAATCGTGTACTCATTCAGTGGTTGAAGGACAATTGGGTTGTCTCTGGTTTAAGTCTATTGAGAATAAAGCATGCAGATTTTGCATGAATATGAGCTTTCATTTCCTTGTGAGCTGCCCAGGAGTACAGTTGCTGGGTTGAATGATAATTACATGTTTTATAGAACAACTGCCATATCCTTTTGGGAGTGGTGGTCCCATGTTGGATTCCAAAATCAGTGGATGTGCAATTCCAGTACCCTGCATCTTTGCCAGTATTGGATGTTACCATATTTTAAAATTTTTAATCATTCTAAGAGATGTGAAGTGGTGTCTCACAGTGCATTTCATTTCCATTTCTATAATGTAAAATGATGCTGAGCATCTTTTCATGTGCATATGTGCCATCTGTAGGCCCTTTCAGTGAAAATGCACCCACTTTTAAAAAACAGAAACAAGTCTCAGATACAGAGCTGTGGCTCTGAATCAGATAGCGCTGTGTGTCCTTCATTACATCATTTCATATTTACTTCTATCTGTAGCAAATGATGCAGGAACACTTGATTGAAATAACAGTAAGCTTCCTTTTCAAAGTAAATGTATGTAAGGCAAATAAAGAGTGAGATATTTCTCAGGGAAATATGAAGTAAATAATAACAATGGAGGTGACTTACTATCAGGGTGAAATTGTGAAATGGAGCATGGATTACCTGCTTAGGAGATGCTGCTGTGGGTCTCAGGGAGCCAGAGCCAGGGCAGAGACCCAGTTCCTAGAGGTGGTGCCTGTTAGCAAATCCAGGGGCTTTCCTAAGCTCCTTCCCCAATGCCACCCACAGGGCCACCTTGGCCACAATCCAGGCAATGGTGTGCATCATCCTCCTCCCCAGACCCTGCTCCCAGTATGGGGGTGTCCTTCCTCCAACCTGTGCACCCTTCAATATTTTCTGGAGGCTCCCAAGCCCTGGACTTGATGCAGATACTGTACTGAACTTACTCTGCCTCACTTTGACCATGGGCAGATCACTGGCTATCATGGTCTCAGTTTCCCCTTCTCTGAAGGAGGGAGTGGACCAGCATTGAGGCCCCTGCCTTTCTCCCTCACTATTTTTCCATTGGTGGATCTATCCTGGTGTGCCCCATGCATGTGGTGGCATACAGAGGACAGCACAGGCTGGTCCTGGTGCAGGTAGCCACCCACACATCAATCACAGTACAAAGGCCTCATTCTGGACACGTTTCCTGGCAACACACAATCTTCATGTACATGCAAATGGACATCATATGCTGCGTATGTGCCATATACATGCATGTCCCTGAAATTAAAGGGCAGCAGAACATCAGAAGAAATCGGCTCAGCAGACTGAGGTCTTCCCAGCACTTGTCCCTTGCCAGGAGGCAGTGTTGCCTGATGAGCTCAGACCTGGGCCCACTTGGACAAGTTACAGGGCAGTGACACTCTGAAGACTCTTGACTCTAGTGAATCTGTGTCCACAGATGATTGTGTTTGGGTGATGGGGTGATCATCAGGCAGGGGCCCATCAGGTGGGGACCCATTAAAGTCCCCCATGCCTGCCAGTGAGAGGTCTTTGATCTATCATCCTCAGCATCACTGGTGTGTGTTCCCCAGGGATCTGCATGGGAACAGCTACTATCCCCTGAAAGGCCTGCACCTGTCTTCTTAAGGGGAGGGACTGGGCCTGGACAGGCAGGGGATGCTTTGTCTCCTCCCCAGCAGGACAGGTGCAGCCCTGGGAGCTCAGCTCCTCAGTGGCACCGACTGGAACTGACATCCCCTCTGTTAAACACAGTGGACTTTCAGCTGCCCAGACACATGGCTGAGTGACTGACCATCACACTTGCAAGTTTGCACCGGAGGGGAGGGGGCAGTTAAAGACTGTGGCCCGGGTCACACCTCCCTGCAGCTCTGGGACTCCTGTTAAGAAGCAGGCGTGTGTCCTGCTGTGGAAGCTGCTCCCTTTGGCTGTTAGAGAGCAGGCAGGGACAGCAGTGAGCACAGCCCTTGGAAGAGGTAAGCAGCAGAGTGACAGGGTGGGGACAGGAACCAGAGCGGGTCTGTGAACTTCTCTGAAGCAGAGGCGCCGCTGAGGCCACCGTGGGAGCACTTCCAAGGCGGAAGTTAAGAAGTGCCTCCTCCCATGTGGATTTCCTTGCAAATTTCCTTAGGCTAGGGTGCCGTGGAGGAGTTCAGGAGGGTGGAGGCCATGAGGGCCTGGATGGGAGATGACACGCCAGGTGCATCTGAGCACAGGGAGGCCTGGGCAAATCACAGGGCAGCAGCAGCCCGAGCATCCCCCCAGCCTGTGTGCATCTGCACTTGGGCAAGAAGGAGGCAGGGGCTGAATTTAAACCCAGGACATCATGCTGACCTCCAAGGCAGAGGCCGAGCAACTCCAGCTTGACTGCATTGGACATCCTCTCTGGTTGTCGTCAGCTTGTCCCCGCTGTTCCCACCAACAGCGTCACAGAATGAACGTTTTCTGGTTGATCAGGTGTTCCTAGGGAGCTAAGGTCCTGCTGCTCTTCTGTCCCCTGCCCTGAGCCTCAGGAACTCCTCCTTATCTGTTGCCAGCCTCCCTCTTAGAAATGCTGTCATCTATCAGTCACGCAGCAGGTGAATCAGAGTAGCTCACACAAACAGGCTTATTCTTGTCATCTCCAAATACTGGCAGCTTGGCATTGGCTGGCTCCCCGAAGCACAGGGTGGTCACTAACGTAGGCAGGGGGAGGTATGTGGCCATGGCCATCAAGCTCGGAAGCTCACTTCCCTCAGTGCAGGGGAGAGGCTGCAGCTCCCTACTTGAGGGGACAGCCCAGAAGCCCTGGCAAGATAAACTTGTCTCCAGCAAGATGAACGCCAGGGTCTCTCAGTGTCTGTCCTGCCTGTGCCCCACACAGATGGGTGGAAAGGAGGCCCGAGCTGGAGGGAGCAGGGAAGGAGTAAGCCAGAGGTCCTGAGAGCCTGACTGGAGAAGTCGGCAAGAGCACTGCTCCCACTGATGTGTCATGAGTTCACTAAGATGCAGGGGAGGAATGAAGGCGCAGACTGGGAGCTGATGCCGGGAATGAAGGAGCCACCATGCGGCCAGCAGGCCCAGCAGAAGCTCCTCTGTCCTGAGGCTGGACTCACGGACTCCAGCGCAGCTCAGTGAATCTGCTCTGGATTATCGTGATCAGCAAGGCATCTCATCTACCTGCTCGGCTTGCTCAGCAGACACTTCTTCTCTCCTTGGGAGAAAGAAATGGTAAGAAATTAGCACATAGGAAACTAGGTCACAAGCTCTTCTTTAAGTCTCACTGTCTAAGGGACACAAAGGAGGGACGCTCTTTTGTGGTGGTCAGCACTGGCCAGAGAACCCAAGATGAGATGCAGTCCTTGTGGAACTTGGCAGTCACTACCTCTTTTAGCTTTTCTGAAAGACAGTTCCTGCAAAGCCTCTGGGAACCAAAGCAAGCCCACCGTCACACTCAACCACAACGACACAACCTGATTTCATGGGTATTTTCAAAACAGTGTCGGCCTGCCAGACTCTGGTGATGAGTTTCCCTTCCTGGTGGGAAGGGGGAGATAGTTGTGTGGACCACAAGGTGCTCATGCTCAGGGTGCAGGGGAGCACTCAGACCTTCTGCCTAGACATTGCCACCACCTTCCTCGGTCGCCTTCCCAAGGAAGTTCTCTCCTGCTTCTGTATTTATTAATCCATTCAAGCTGCACCTCTGTGTCTGGCCCTACTTAATTCTAGGCCTATAGACCCATCTCTTCCCTCAGAAGCTTGTGGGGAAGGTGAGAGGCAGACATGTAAGCTGACTATGTTTCCATGGTGTGCAGAGGAGATGTTCCTGAAATGACATGCTGGTGTATTTGAAGAAAGAACTCATTCTCCAAGAGGAAAACACCTCATCTGAGAAAGATTGAAATTAAAGGCAAATTGGAATGGGTTTTAAAGGTTGAAGTTTACCAGGGAAAATGAGCTGGGAGTAGGAAAGTCAAGTAGTTCTTCATCAAGCACCAACTGTGTACCCTGCATATTTTATGTGTTTAAATGCTCGCCTCCCATCAATCATTCAACAGTCTGAAATACAGCAAGTTCTATTATCTCCATGTTGCAGGTGAGGGAACTAAGGACTCATGTAGAAGGAGGTTTGTAAGCAGAGTCTGGCCTGGAGCCTGGGCTCTGAGCCTCCATTGCAGTGCTAGGTGTTGCCGCTTGGTGCTGGGAACAGGAAAACTCCATGAAGCAGGAATGGCTGCCGGAAGTGCGCCCCTCCTCCGCCTGAATGTCCATGGTGCCCACCAGCTGTGTGTCTTGGGGATGGACACCTGGCCCTCTGACCTCAGCCTCTTCACAGAAGCACAGGCCAGCTTTGTCCCAGGCTGTGAGAACCCTTCCTTTCCTGCTCTTCCCAGGTCTTCCTTTCCCTGCTCCCAACTTCCTTCCTAACTGCGAAGCTTTCTGGGTGTGTTCCAGGAGCCAGGAGCCAGGAGCCAGGGTGCCACGGGGCAGTGGGAAGAGCAGGTAAGGAGAACTCACCTGTAGCCTGGGAGCAGCGACCACCCCTGAGGAGCTGGCTGGTCCATTTCCCTCCCGCTCCCTGACCCTTCAGAGTTCTCTCCACCTCTGGCACGTTCTCCTTAGCTGTCTTTCCACCCTCAGAGCGGCTTTTGTTTCCTTCTTTCTGGGTAGCTCTCCATCCCTCTTTGGGACTTTTGGTCTCCTTTTAAAACCAGCCTGGCCTTCCCTTCCCTCCAGTCCCCTCTCTTCCTCTTTCATGAGTTATTTAAAATCAATCATGGTTTTTTTGAAAGGAAACAAAACCATCAACTCCCTGGGGCTGACGTGGCTCATGGTACAGCACATGCTTATCACATGCGAGGCCTGGGTTGGGGGAGATAAAACATCAGCTAATTTAAACCAGACTTATGGCTTCTGAAGGCACCACCCCATAAAGCCCCCAGTGATTTCATTAAAACATGGAATTTATGAAAGACCCTTCCATTTCTAACCCTTAGAAATGCTGACCTGGGTGGATCTGTTTCTGGGGCATGGACAGATTCCCTTCACTAAAGACCCAATATGAACAGTGCCATCTGTGACCTTGTGGTCGGGCTTGGCCTGGACAGATCTGAGGCTCTGAAACATTCAAGGCTTAGGAAGACCAGGACCAAATGGCATCAACTCATCTGCTGGGAGCTGAGGATGCTGAGGATTCCATGTCTGCTTCTCCTGGGACCAGCCTGCCCTGAGCTGCCACCAAGGCGGTCCTCACTCTTTCCGTGCAGGCCCCTCCCCAGAGGGGCCCCCAGCCCCAGGCTCCCTTCCCCCCTGCCTTGTTCTCGCTCATCCCCCATTTGTGGAATTTACTAAAGCACTGCTGTCCAGTCCTACAGCTGGATGGCTTTGGGAGACAGGGTCCTATGTGTGATGGCCACACTTACAACTGCTTAAAGATGGTGCCAAAGCCGAGGATCGCTGGTTGACCTGACCCTCAAGGATAAGACAGGACATGGGGCGCTGTTTCCAGACTGAGCATCATTAGCCTCTATTTCAAATCCTGGAGGCTGTGGAGTTGAGTGGATCCTTTCAAGAGCTGTGGTGTTAAGGTCACGGTGTTAATGTCACTTGGGATTACTACACCCCACTCTACACAGGTGGCTCCTGTGGCAGTGCCAGCTCCCTCCAGTCCAGGTGGGTCTCCAGGGCACAGGACCCTCCTCAGCACCCTGGACGCACCTCCAGTGGGTGGAGCACCCAGCTCAGTTGGAAGAAGCTTTTTCTGAGTTTTCAGGATGCTGTGTCCTCCAGCCCCAGAGCACGCTTTTTTGATACTAAGCTTCTTCTTCGAACATCTTCATGGGAAGAAAGAAAATGCAATTTGCAGGGTGTGATGATCCCTGGAGAGTCTCTTCCTGACTATGGGATGAGTTCCAGCTTTTATGGGATTAGTCGCTGTGTTGTTTTCAGGTGAAACAGTTTCCAGAACATCTGAAGTCAATCAAGCGCTGTCAGCATGGGGCCGGATTTTCTCACTCTTGGAGACAGATAAATAAAACAGGGCTGCTGCTCTGGACGACAGAGAGGGCCAACTCGCCTCTGCAGTGATTAGGTTCTCAGGCCTCGGTGCAGCTGGACCAGGAGCTAATGAGGCTCAGGAAGGGCTCCTGACAGCATCAGCATTCCAAAGCTGCCCAGCCAGGAAACTTCCTGTTTCCAGTCCTACCTGTGCCTGGGGAGGCGAGGCAGGGTGTTTTGAAGGAGATTCTGTCAAAAGAAAGATAAGTTGCCTGCTGTGTGCCTAGAATGGTGCTGCCAGCTGGTCAGGAGATCACCCTGATGTCACTTCTGGGTGAAGCAGCAGCGTGGTACAGCAGCTCACCTGGGCGAATGGGGGGGCGGCCAGGGAAGGGCCCTCCTCCCACACCGCCTTACTGGCTGATGTACTGCAGCGATGACACAGCCAGGGGTCTGCCCCACACTCTGGCTCCCCAGAGGAAATGCCCTGCTCAGGACCTGGAGGGTCACGATGGCTTCAGGCAGAGCTGGAACCGAAGGGCCTCCAGGACTCAGTTCCCCCCATCTCCTGCTTCTGCTTTCTGCTGCATCTCCTTCTTTCTCCAGATGGATTTTTTTCTCTGTATCCCCCATATGTATCTCAAGGACTTATCACTGTGACTTTAAGGCCCTGTGTCCACTCCAGGGTTAGGCAGGACTAACACGTCCTGAACAGGAACATGCCCCAACAGGGAACCTCAGGTCCTCTGAGAAAAGCCAGGGAGCTCTCTCCAGGGTCCAGGGAGGCTGCCTGGGAACAGCCAGGAGGCCTCTGCACTGGGACATCAGCAGGCACAGCCCATCAGCACAGAGACCCAGGTGTCCTCTCTGCCACGGGCTCCACACCAGGCACCAGGGCAAGACAGTGGACATGAAGACCTCACAGGAGTTCTCAGTCAGGTTGGGGAGAAAATTTCCAGACACCAAGTGAAAGACCCTCCGTCCCCCTGTCCAAGGAAGATCACGCGGAGACACTGGCTGCAAAAGCAAGAGGCTGTTTATTGGTACACAGGCGCCTACGGATGCTCAGCAGAACCTCAGCCGGAGCTTCGGTGAACTGGCACACCGGGCTTTGGGGTACAGGATTTTTATAGGGTAAAGGGGCAGGTTTCGCGCGCGCGGTAAGCAACAGGTTCCTTATTGGCTATTTTGAATCCAGCACATAGGTCATACTATGTTCCCGGAACAACCACAATTTTGCTTAGTCATAGTGATCTGTGCTTTTCCTGTGCTTTCCCAATCGCCCTGTTCTTTTTCAACCTGTTTTATCAGTTTTACGACCTCCGGGCAGTTCCCAGAACCTTCTCAGGGAGGGTTGGGTAGAGTGACCTATGTCATGGGTTTAAGACATGGGGCTGGGGCCTTTCACAAGCACTTACTGTGCCTCTGCTCTAATGCCAGGTTCTGTGGGAACTGCGGGAACTTCCATGCACGTGACGAACTGGGATGGGCAGCACACAATAGTTACTGGTCAGCAGCAACGTGGCCCCGTGCATGTGAATATACAGCTTCCGTGCTCCAGGAAGGGACAGCCAGCCCACCTGTGGACACACACGAGGTCCACACACAGCCCATGTCCTGTCTGCATTGTGTTGGCCCACGGTCACAGGGGCACCAGCATTTGTGGGACAAAATAAAACTGCAGCTCCCTGTCTTCAGAGAGCCTGGGAAACACTGAGCCAAGTTTCTAAGTTATACAGTGTTTCCTTGCTTCCAGTTTCTCCTCTCTGGACTTGGCGTGATGGCTTAAAGTTGCTATTTAATTTCATTAAAGAGTATGGACGATCTGAATTATTCCTACGAATTTTCCTGTTTCTGTTCACTTTGTGCAGAGACAGAGTCAAGGACGGACATGACAATGCGACGTGCACACAGAGCCTCTCAGATGAAGCCACTTGGATTTCATCTGCAATCTGCATGTGCATTTTTTTCTTAGCAGAATAATGGAGACGCCACATAAAGCCACTCCAGTCATCCCTGTTTCATCTCTTGTGCAGATTCTACCAGCCTCTCTCCCTCGTCTTGCTGGGGAAAGACAAGGAACCCTGGGTCGCCCCGTCTTCCCTTCCCTCACCTTCTGATGGGGCTGGGCTGCTGGAGCTCTGAGCGTGCACCAGGGTGGGTGGGAGGAACACCCACATCGTGAGGCCAGTGGGTCAAGCCACCTGGGGGTGCATTGTTCCTGGTCCTTCTGCGGGCGTCCCGACAGGCTCTTAGTTTGCTTTTAAAGTTGTCACAGCCAAGGCTTCCTGGCATCTGTGATGCACCTGGTGTTGATGAGAGCCTGTGGCAGAGCAGGGTGCCCAGAAGGACACATGGCACTCCTGATGGGCAGCAGGCTATGGGTGAAGGCCCTGAGCACATCTGCCCTTTGTCCCTATGGAGGGCCTGTCTCGCTGTGGCTTGGAGATGGAGCACCTGGGTGGGGCTGTCGGCCTGGAGGGACGTGTGGA
This sequence comes from Glaucomys volans, assembly GCA_020662805.1. NCBI lineage: Eukaryota > Metazoa > Chordata > Mammalia > Rodentia > Sciuridae > Glaucomys > Glaucomys volans. The sequence goes on from JAJEJO010000642.1 coordinate 36,733, forward strand.
AGTGTGCAGGACGTCCGGAGATGTTGCAGGTGCTCCTGAGCAGCCGTGGGAAACTTCTCTATAAATCACAGGCACCACACCTTTCCTCTATCACCAGAAGCTGAGCATTTAAATATAAATTGTCAAGCCAACTATTGCTGAATTTCTATTTCATTCAGTAACATAGCCACCTATTTTTCCTTTTCTTTCTTTCTTCCTTTCTTTCTTTCTTTCTTTCTTTCTTTCTTTCTTTCTTTCTTTCTTTCTCTCTTTCTTTCTTTCTTCGTTCTTTCTTCCTTTATTTTTTTTGGTACTGAGGAAAGAACTCAGGGGTGCTTAAACACTGAGTCACATGCCCAGCCCTTTTTTATATTTTGTTTGGAGACAGGGACTCACTGAGCTGCTTAGGGCCTTGCTGTTATGGTTTGGATGTGAGGTGTCCCCCAAAAGCTCACATGTGAGACAGTGCAGGAAGGTTCAGAGGGGAAATGATGGGGTTGCAAAACCCAAAGAATTAAACCCTGATGGGATCATTTGAAGTGGTGGGTGTGACTGGAGGATGTGGGAAGTGGGGCGTGGCTTTGGGGTATCTATTTTGTATCTGGAGAGTGGAGTCTCTCTGCTTCCTGATGATGCCAGCTGCTGTCCTCTGCTATACTCTTCCGCCATGATGTTCTGCATCACCTCAAGCCCCAGGGAATAGAGCCACCCTTCTATGGACTAAGACCTCTGAACTGTGAGCTCACGAATAAACTTTTCCTCCTCTACAGTTGTGCTGGTCGGGTCCTTTAGCCACAGCAGTGAAATAGCTGACCAAGACTCTTGCTACGTCGCTAAGGCTGGCCTCAGCCTCCCGAGCCCCTGGGGTTTCAGGCATGCAGCACACGCCCAGCCAGCTTTTCCTCTTTGCCTGGAGATGTGGTGTGCATGTCCCGCTGGCTGGTTCACAGGTAACCCTTGGTTCTTCACCTCTTGTTCCTGCTATGAACTTTAACTTCAATACTAGTTGTAGAGCTCTATTTTTCATTCCATTCAGCTACCTTCGTTAGGAAGTGGCATTCCTCATTGAAATCCCTGAACTCAGCAGTTTGCAGCTTTGGACACCCTGGCTTCCTGTCACCCAGTGGCATTGCCAGGGCTGCCCTCCTCCCCATGTGTCCACCTCACTCGGGGCCTCCAGCCATCTGAGCCCATCTCTGACCTCCCACCCTCTCCAACACTGACTCACTGCCTTCTTTTGGAGAAATATTTATTTTGTGCTCCTGAAAAGACGAACTGGACTCCTGTTCCATGCCTGACTCAGGGTTTAAACACCAGCCATGCTCAGAGGAGGCAGCTCCCTGTCCCCTTCTTCTGAGCTCCTGCAGAAGCCGCTGTGATATCAACAGGGAGGTCTTCAGTTTCACGGGCCAGAAATGCAGTTCAGGTAGGGTGGAGGGAAGTGATGGGACACTGGCTCATGTCACTAGATGGTGCAGACAGAGGCCTAGCTGGATCTCAGGTCTCAGACCTGGACTCTGACTGTCTCCAGTGTGGGTGCTGCATCCCCCTGGTTAGGATGGCCATCGCCCTTGCTGGGGCCCAGGCCCCAGGCTGAGCAGCCCAGGTTCTGATTGCTGAGAGTTTCAGCACAGGGCCTGGGGCTGGTTTGATAGGAGGATTCGGGTCCAGTGCTTGACTCTGAAATAAGCACTGTTCACAGGGTGCTTGGATCATCTGACCCCTCTCCCGCACCCAGTGCACCCACACAGTGCAGGCTCAGAGTTGGTAAGCTGAGCTTCCCAGAAAACAATCTCGGGGTCATTACTCAAAGAATCAGACATGAGTAGACAGTAAACAGCTTCCATTCCATCACAGCTGGGCTCCTAAACCTGCTGCACAGGACGGCAGCAACAGCAGGGGCCCGTCACAGCTGCTGTCTCTGGAATGATCACAGTGGACTGGTCCCTGTGCTGAGGAACTCCCTCTCCACAGGTCATTTAAGGGTCTATGACTCTGGGGGTGGGGTGGATGATGTCACTATCCCCATTTTATAGATGAGGAAGTCGAGAGACAGAAGGTTAAGTTGATTGGGCTAGGATTCCCAGGTGATGGCCAAAGCTGGAATCAGGACCCACCACCTTTCATCCTGCTGTCCCTGCTCCTCACTGCTGCTCTGATCTGCCTCTGATACAGAGAGGATTCCCCTCGGCTCCCGACTGTGACCTTCAGCAGTCAGTTCAACTCTGAGCACTTTGGCTTCTCTCTGTTACAAGAAAAGCTAAGCTCAGCCCATCCACCAAGCCCTATCACTATATAAATATGATACGATTTCATTATTCATCAGTCAGTCAATCAACTAACATTTGTAGCTTCGGAGTTCTTTAAGCAAAATGGGACAGGATGGTGGGTAACGCATTTCCTACATGTGGCAATGTGCAAGATGCAACTCATGAAACAAAAACCCAGAATACTATTCTTGTTTCTCCTGGGAAGTTTTCTGGGCTTCCTAGAGTCTCTGCCGGATGGAAACACGAGGTGAGAGAGTTTCCCAGGTGTGCTGAGGGCAGCAAGGTGAGCAGGAAGCAGCCGGCTTGGCTGTGTTCAGCTCTGTGAGGAACTCTGTGGGCTGCTGTTACTCACAGTATAGGGCTGTCAAATTTTTCCTTTGTGTCCATGGTTCGGTACAAAGTGTCCTTTGGCTGCTCAGAGGTGAGACTGCCCAGCTTTCTTTCTGTTAGTACCTCCCTGCACCCTCTCAGCTGTGGCAAATTAAGCTCAGGTGACCTTTGAGGGCACCTGCATTGGGGAGCTTGGTCCCCCGCTGCCTCCATCTGGAAGGGCCTGGTCTTTCCATGGAAGACTTCAAGGTGCAAGGCTCAGCTCTAGAGGAGAAGGCAAGGTGTGTTTAAAGATGCGTGTGGAAGCTGAGTTCTCTGATTGCAGAACCCCTGTCCTGGATGACACTGAGCACAGCAGTGACCTTGTCCCTTGCTAAGTGTGGCTGAGGGATGTCAGGAGAGCCTTAGAGGATGTCAGCCCAAGAGCCACCTGGACACATTGACATTTGCACTCCGCTCAGTTCCCAGAGCTGGAACCTTCTTCACAGCGATGATCCCCTGGAGGGGAGGCCTTTTATTTGCTCCCTATTGGGTTGTTACATTGTAGCAGATCTTGCTGGAATCCCAGCCCCGCCACTTACCCAGAACACCCTCCCTGCTGGGGCTTCTCTGATTTTGCAACCATGTTTCCTTCTCACAGTGGGATTGAAACACTTTTTATCCTTTCTATTCATGTTGCTGATGACACACTTCAAACCACCTGTAGGAAGGAAGCTGCATTTGGGTAAATACACTACAAAGACGCCCAACAGCAGGGGCGGAGTCAGGAGCCACCCTGCAAGGACACAGCCTGGTTCTACTCCCTCCCCATCCACAGGGAAAAGTTGCTCGGCTCACTGCTTAATCTTCCCACAGTACTTCTTCTCTTCCACTGAAGGTTGTTGGAGGACTCCAGGGAGGAGTGCAGTCTCCCAAGCTCCCTCCCGTGTCCTCTCTGCGGCAGCCAGCAGGGAGGGGTGAGGAGCTGCTCTTGCTGGCTGAGCCTGGGCGCAGGGCCAGTCCGGGAGCCCTCTGCCTGCTCAATGCCAGCCATGGGCACAGCAGCCCTTTAGAGACAAGTAAGCTCGCCTACACTTCCTGCAGGAGACCAAGGCTCTGGCCACCGACGCACAAGCACATTCTGGTATCAAGCAAGAAAACGGGTCCAGTCTGTGCTGCTCCCGAGCCTGTGCTTCCTAATGGTGAGCTCTCAACGTGCTGCGTGGTGGATTGAGGAAGCCCCCCAGGAACGTCAGGGAGTTTCCATCAGGCGCAGCATTTGTGCGCAGGTCCACAAGTCATGAGAGTGCGTCACTTTCAAGGTGAGTGCTGGAGGAGCAGGCGGAATGTTCTGGGCCTCTCGGTGTCTAGGATGAGCTGGAACTGCCTGGCGTGGTCAGTAACCCTTCTGCCTGGAACCAGAGAGCAGAGTCACCACGAGCAGCCTGGCGTTTCCCCTTTGGGCAGAAGGGGAGGGTACGGCAAAGAAATGGAACTCCCCAGAGAGAAAGGAAGGCCAGTGGGAGACCTTGGAGAGGCTGCTCCCTGCCTGGGGCACCTCCAGAGAGCCCGTCCCCAGGGCTCCTCATGCTCTGCGTGGCACCGGATTCCTAAGAGTCCAGAGACCTGCACCAACTCATAGGACTTCAGGGACCACAGTCTGGTGAGGAGCTGGAGGAAACAGCACCCACCTGCACTCAGGCCCAGAGAGGTCCCAGCAGCCTCCCTGTTACTGGACTGGACTCCAAAGCGAGGCCTATAGCATCTACCAACACAGAGCAGAACCAAGAAAGGGAGCGTTTTCCACCTCCCTTCCATTCCAGTGAAGAGGGTGCGCAGATGAAAGCAGGTCTCCCGCTGTGAACCTTCCCCGTGGCAGGAGTGTTTGGGGTATGCACATGTCACCTGGGGTGCCTCTCAGGTGGGGGCAGCCCTCTGTGCCAGGGCGCGGCCTTCAGGAATCTGGTTCCAATGTGTGGGTCAGGAGCCTTGTGAGTGAGGAGTGAAGGGATGAGGTTTCTCAGCCTGCCACCTGAGGTTGACGATTCCTGGTGTGTCTAGTGGCCGTCCTGTGCATGGCGGCAGGGTGGCCAGTGTCCCTGGCCTCTCCCTGCTGATGCCAGTGGTGAACACTCCCCTGAGCTGCGCCACCAAGCTGACCTCATACGTTGTTGAATGTCTCCCAGAGGGAAAGCTGTTTCTCAGACGAGCACGGCTGGACTAACACAGAGAAGAGGCGGAGGGAATGTGCTGACCTGGTGAACTATGGTTGTAAGGAGGGGCCTTGGGGGTGACAGGACCAGACATGGGCACACTGCACCCTTCACTTCTGCTCCTCCTCCAGAAGCTTCCCTAAGCTACTGTGAGGACTGCAAGGCTCTTGACCAGAAAGGAACAGGATGGGCCCCTCCAAGTTCAGATCACACCCTCGGAGGGAGGGGGTGGTCAGCCACTGCAAGGGCCCAGAGCACTGCCTGTGTGGGAGATGCTGGGGCTCTGAGTGGCTGGCATTGTCCCATGGGTCAAGGAGGAAGTGCCAGGGGTTCCTCTTCCTTTCATCCATTCATTCAGTCACGTTAGTCAGGCACCTGGTGTCCTTCACCACGCTGAGTGTGGAGGACGCAGAGATGAATGACTCCTTTTCTTCTGCCTCTGAAAGGCTGACCGTGCAGTTTACTGAACGCACAGGTAGAAATGGGACAGAGGGCTGTTTCAGCTCAGCAAAGGGCTACAAGAAGCTATTTTGGTGATTTGGAAAAAGAATGAAAGGGTCTCAGTGTAGGAAATGGGAGCCCGTGGAGGGCCTCTGATCAGGAGGATTGAGAAGTAGGACCTTCTCACAGTGGCAGTGCCTTGGCTGTGTGCAGAACGCCGCGTGCCCTTGGGGGAGAGGGTAGATATTAATGTTCCTGAAGCTCGTACTGTAGGGTGAGCCTCAGGCCGTGAGATGGGAGGAGCAGACCCAGGGAGGACGGAGGCGCTGCCTCTGCAGAGAGAACGTAGAAGTGAAAGTCCTCACCCTGTCATGGCCTGTTATTTAGTGATGGCTCCTGTTTTCAACCTAAAGTGGGCTGCGGAAGGGCCCGGATGAAATCGTTTTAACATTAGAACAATGAGGCACATGAGAAGAATGAAGCCCAGGCAGCAGAGGAGGCATTTGTGCTGTGAGAGCTAATGTCAGCAGGACAGGGACAGAGACGCTAAGGGAGTCACATTTTGGTGAAAAGGGGCCAAATGTGAATTTGACTGTGGATCAGATGATTCTGCAGAGGTGGAGAAGGGATGTCCTTGGCATCTTCAGTTTTGGTCTTTCCCTGCCGTGGACAGATATGGCAGGACACAGACTCTCACTTCATGGCCCGCAGTGACTGCAAGCTCCGCCTGCCACCCAGCCACACGGTATGGAGTGGAACAGCCCATGCTCCACAGTGCACAGTGTCACTGATGATCTTCAGTAGGCGAGACATATCACATCCATTTCCAACCTAGGATATTTTCTATTTATGATGTTTTTATTTGGACATAGCCCCCACCATAGTTTGAGGGGCACCTCTACAGATTCAACGGTGGCAGACACTCATCCCTGGGCCCCTGCAAATAGGTGCTCAGAGTGAGGCTTCAGCCG
>JAJEJO010000643.1:0-28781 GCA_020662805.1 Glaucomys volans
AATGAAATGGAGGATGTAGCAGAGAGAGACTGCTTTGCTTGCATGGTCAGGGAAGGCTTCTCTAAGAAGGTGACATCTGAGCTGAGGTGACAGGTTTTTAACCAAGAAATAGGCACCCCATCCTCACCTGCACTTTATCTTTACAGTAATTTCCCCTCTGAACATAATTGTAACTAGTTAATTATTTTAACATTTTATTCAATGATTGTTTCACTGCCTTAATAGGAGACCTAAAGGGGCTCAGCTGTGGTTGTCTTGCTCTCTCACATTGCATCCCGTGGACCTACCAGAGCAGTCACTAGTGACTTCATTCATATTTTGATTGGCAGTCTGGACCAATTACTCAGCCAGATCTCTTGGCACATGTCGAAAGCAACTGAGAGGTGGGCCGCCACAGATAAGACCAAGGAGGACTTGAAGATGAAGGGCAGGCTCAGTTTAGAGCAGATGCTACCCCGCAGCCAATGAAGAAACAAAACTCATTTGGTTACGAAGAAAGATTTTTGGCTGTCACTGAAAAGATTTCAGAAGGAAAAGCAGAAAGCCAAGAACATTTTCCACCAAATTTTATAGACAGTACTAACTCTCATAGTACCTCTAAGTAGACAAATACCATCTCTTAACTTGTAAAGAAATATCATAGCAAGTGGAAAATAGGTTTTTTTTTTACGTTCTGAGCCATGAAAACATGATTTGATTTTAATGGATGATGATAATAGTAATAATAAGAGCAACCAGGAAATCTGGGTTCATCTGAGTTTTTCCTGGTTTCCTGCTATGCACTGTATCTCATTTAGTCCTCCTGAAAAAATCTCAGGATAAAGCACATGCTATTATTTATAAATCTGGGGGGATTTACCCAGAGAGATTAGATAACTTGCCACCTGCAAGCAAGTGAAGAAGCTAAGATTCCAGCGCTGGTTTCTCACCCACAGCTGCCCTGGGGCCATGTGGGTACTGCTAATGCGCCTGGGCTACCTGATCTTGATATTGTCTCCCTTGTAATCTAATGTAGGACAGAGCACAAGAGTTAGTTTAAACTTCTGCATCTACTTAATTGGAACTCATGATCATTTGATCAGGGATAGTCAAATTTAGATCCTGATCTATTTAAAAGAAAGCATTTGCTAATCACAATCATATTTCAGTAGGGAAATCTAACCAAATACACACACCTACCTGTCAATGCCTCCAGAGATTCAATAAGCATTGAAGGTTTACTATCCTGGGACATGGTGGGGACTGTGGGATTAGATGAATGTAAAAGGCACGAAGGTGAGTAAGAAGGAAGGAAGGAGGGAAGAAAAATTAAATAATATAAATATGAATATATTACAAATTACAGAATGCCACAATAGAGTAACAGATAAAGTACCAAGTAGGCATCTCTCATATGTAATAGGGACATTGGGGCAGATTCCAAAAAGACTTCCGTGATGGGGTGGCATTTCAGATGGGCTTTGAAAAAGAGAATTTGAATGTGTGAAGAGATAAATAAGAACATTCTGCTTGGAGATAACAGTAAAACAACTCAAATTTACTTTTTCTTATTTACTCCAAACTAAGGACTGATAAAACATCATTTAAATATATAAAACAGATTCCACCTGCTGTGTTTGGGCTATGCACTAATTAGCTCTCACTTGGATACAGTAGACATCAACCTTCCTTGGCCAAGCAGGACGACAAACAGCCCAGTTAGTCTGCGTGCACAATACCTCAAAGTTTTCTAAGAAGAAAGCATTCCAAAGTAAATCCAGAATGTGTTTCCAGTTCCTCAAAGGGAACTGTCCCGTCGACTTGCTTCTGGCACATCTCTGGGTTTAATTAAACAATGAATAATATGAAGAGGAATCTCTATGCTGACATGAAAACCTCCCATGGATTTCTCTGACTGCATGGTATTTGTTTGGGCCTTTCAGTACTCCCTAGGTTTAGGCAGCAAATTTCCTTTGCACAGATGGCAACATTAGAAGATTTTTAGACAACCCGGTTCAGGAATCCAGGTGGCAAAATCTTGGCTTTCTGAATCCTGGCACCCCCTTAGAGGTACAGAAACACCATCTGAGTGACCGGGTTTAATGTGTTTTCTAGAAAACACTTTAACCCAATTTTTCCTTGGATTCTGAGAGGTCATGATAGTAAATCTTTTAGGAGGCCTCAAAGGGGAAACATTTTACCTGTTGCTCTTCAAGTAAGGAGCTACCTGCGGAAGTTGTTTGGCCATAGAGTATTTTATTTTTTAAATCAAACTTTATTCTTTTAAACAGGGTCTCTACTGCATCTGACTACAGCTGGAGTGACCTGCCCATGTCACATTGCCTGTTGTTGCTTCGGTCTGTGAGTTTTGCCTTACAGTTGCATTCTTGACTTCAGCACTGTGGCCATTCTGGTCAGATACTCCATATGTGTGGGTGGGAGGCTGTCCCATGCTTCTTAGTGTGCTTAACACTGCTGTTTTCTCCCTACCTGTTGCTAGTAGTGCTCCTGCCTTCCCCCATCATGGCAAATCAAGTGCTTTTTGACTTTGGTAAAATATCCCCTGGCAATCGTAGTGTTTAACAAATATTTATGGAATAGATGCACACGTGCATGAATGAATACCAGTTTTCTAATCCACAAAAAAGATGGATAAGAGGAGACTGAGAAGAATTACCCTTGAAAACCCAACCTGAGAATTGCTACTTTACAATAACATGGCTTCAGAGACCTGGGTTGAGGTCATGGCCACATAAATTGTACATAAGGCAACATAAGCTGGACAAATACTACTCTAAATAAAAGTAAGAATCATGAAGATCTGACTGTAATTCATCATGTTTTAGTTTCTCTACTTCCCTTTCCTACAGATGTGGTGTATAAATCTTGTGAAATAATATTTGTAAAAGTGTTTTGAAATTTTAGGAAATACAAGGTTGTTGCCATTGGTCTAACTTGGTTCTTTAGGCAACCACCAATGCTGGACATCAAAAAATGGCAGCAGTGTTCTGTAAGAAATCATTTACATTTGAAGGAATTCCATCCACCAAGTATACTGACAAGGAGTTGAAGTTAGTAGTAAGAAATGTCACTCTTGCCACTAGAATGCATTTTCTTAAGAGTCTCCTATCTTATTGGTCTTTCTTGCTGCTTGAAGAGCTGGTATTCATTCATCCATGCATGCATTTATTTATTCAATAAGTATTTGTGAAGTACTACTATGTACCAGGCACTGTGCTGGGCATGAGGAATGCATACGTGATTTATAGTTGTGTATAATCAGTTGTGGTAGACAGTTTGGATATGGCCATGTTCCATATAGAGTATGGAACATATAGAGTATGTTCCAGCACAGGCAACATAAAAGGGGCAAGAAAGTTACAATGCAATTGGCAAGAATAGGATTGTTAATATCCAGGATCTCTTGGAGGAGCTACCAAACTCAGAGCTCAGGGTTACGGAAGGGTAATTATTAGGGGAAATGAAATGAAAACTGAGATCTGAATAGACTATTGCTAGGAAAAAAGAAGGTAAAAGATACTTTGGGCAAAGGGAACAGCCTGTGTGTAGTGTTGGAGGTAAGAGAACATGGCATTGGAGGAAACAGGGAGTAGAAAGTACAGGAAGGAGACTGGTAAGTGAGGCTGGGAGTATCAAGAACAATGGAGTGACTGAGCCCCGATTCAAACCCAGCAGACTGACTCCAGAGCCTGGGCGCTTAGCCACCACTGCAACCATACTAACTCAAGTTACTGATGATAGTTTTGGAGAAAATATTCAATCATGTAATCTCTTTAGGTCTCAGTTACCTCAGCCAAAATCTCAATATTAGAGAACTTCTTTTACAGGGCTGGTAGAGCGATTAAATGCTACTACTAATAATGAGAACGCAAGCATTTACTGAATACTGGCTATATTCCTTGCTATGCTGTAGATGCATGCATCATCTCATTTAAGCTCTTGGGGGCCTTGGAGTAGTTTCATTTATTTTCCCTACTTTATAGATAAGGAGACTGAGGCACAGCATATTTAAATGCCATACTCAGAGTTAGTGTCGGAGTTTAGGTGCAAACCTGGGTGTTTCTGGAGCCTAGGCTTTTTCAGTGCTGTGTCATGCTGCCTTGATTGAGAGAGGAGAGCTGAGCTAAATAACACAGGCACTATTTCACATACTGACCATTAATTTGTGGTGACACATTTAAGATCTACCTTCTTAGCAAATTTTTAGCATATGACACATTATTATTAGCTACAGTCGTTATGTTTTACAGTAGGTCTCTGGAACTTATTTCCTGTTGTCTAACTGAAAATCGATATCTTTTCTTTTTCACATGGATAGAAAATTTATTGAAAATTGGTTTGATACCATCCCATTTGTTGATTCTTGATTTCACTTCTTGTGCTTCAGAAGTCTTGTTGAGGAAGTTGGTTCCTAAGTGGACCCACAGTTCTGATTGTATCCCTGTTCCTTTCTGAACCTCAGACCTTTCCTCTGGAGAATGGGGAGATGAGAGATTATCTTTCCTGTTTCCTTCAAACTGCAATGCACTATGAATCTAAGTTGGGCCTACGTTTTCTTCTAGTAGGTGTAGAGTTTCTGGTCTAATGCCTACTTCCTTGATCCACTTTGAGTTGAGTTTTGTGCAGGGTGAGAGATAGGGTTTCAATTTCATTTTGCAACATAAGGATTTCCCGTTTTCCCAGCCCCGCTTGTTAAAGAGGCTATCTTTTCTCCAATGTATGTTTACAGTGACTTTGTCTAGTATGAGATAACTGTATTTATGTGGGTTTGTCTCTGTGTCTTCTATTCTGTTCCATTGGTCTTTGTGTCTGTTTTGGTGCCAATACCATGCCATTTTTGTTACTATAGCTCTGTAGTGTAATTTAAAAAGTCTGGTATTGTGACGCCTCCTGTTTCACTTTTCTTGATAAGGATTGCTTTGACTATTCTGGGCCTCTTATTTTTCCAAATGAATTTCATGACTGCTTTTTCTATTTATATGAAGAAAGTCATTGGAATTTTAATATACGAATAAATGACCAGTGTAACTCCACATCATGTTCAACCACAAGAATGGGATCCTAATTAGAATAAGTTGTGTGTGTATAAGATGTCAAAATACATTCTATCATCATGTATATCTAAAAAGAACAAAAAAAGTCCTCCAAAAAAAAGGAAAGAAAGAAAATTGGTATCTTTTGACCAACATTTCCTAAACACATACCACCACTCTTAGTCCCTGAAAACTGTAACGATGCTCTTTGCTTCTGTGAGTTGAATATTTTTAGATTTCAAACATACGTGAGATCATGTGTTATTTGTCTTTCTGTGCTGGCTTGTTTCAATTAACATGTTGGCCAATTGGTTCATCCATCCATGTTGTTGCAAATGACAGAATTTCCTTTTTTTTTTTTTTTTTTTCCAAAGGCTGAATAGTGTTCCATTATTTTGAGCTGGAGAGGATAATCAGGGAGCTACTCTAACCCCACAATGTCACAGAGGAGCTGCAGTAGTGGAAACATGATGTGGCAATGTGGAAGAGTGGACCCACAGCTCTGATTGTACCCCTGCTCCTTTCTGAACCTCAGACCTTTCCTCTGGAGAATGGGGAGATGAGAGGTTATCTTTCCTGTTTCCTTCAAACTGCAATGCACTATGAATCTAAGTGTTCAAATCACAGTTGCTCATTAGCATCAAGTGGGCAAATAATACAGTAGTTAAAAGTAAGAAGTGCTACTTAACTGTTCATGTCTGTTGATGAGGTCCCAGCAACTAACTTTCCACAATTTTCTTCAACTTCTTTGATATCGTGTAGGTAGAGCCTGAGCCTAGAGCCTCTACCTATGTTCACTGTTCTTCCCAAAATGAGGCTTCTCTTTGCTTGTCCCCAAGAGTAAGTAGTCCCATGCATGGATCTGATTGCCACTTAGAAGCAAATTTAGTAAACTTATCAAATACTAAACATTAAAACTAAATAATGATCAGGGTGATAGGATGACAAGTCATTTTTATTTTCTTGCAATCTGTGTATGTGGGGAGTAGGGGGATGGAACCCAGAATTTTGCTACCTCTGCACTGCATCCCAGTCCAGTAACCTGTTTGAATCAGCACCACAGCTAATGCTAATTTAGGATTTTTTTCCTGGGCTTTATGTGGATTATTTTATTAAACCCCCATGGCACACCTCTGAAGGAGAAACTACTCTTTTCCCATTTCCCAGAGGAGGAAAGTGAGGTTAGATCAAAATACGGTTATGGAACTTACTCAATGACAAAAAGTGATTCCACTGGGATTCAAATTCAGATCATCTGTTCACAGTTCATATTTTTCACTATTGTAAATTTCTCCCAATGCCCACAAGTTTTTATTAGGAACACAGAGTTGTATTATATGTGAAAAGGAATACAAATATTTTAAAAGTAGCATTTGAGGTTTTTTTAAAAATAAAGTTTGTGAATTATATTTTCCTGCTTTTGTTTTGTGAATTAGTTTAAGTTGCTATTACATAACAACATTTAAAAAAAACAGCTTGTGTTTAGAAAGCTGTAAATTACTTATTTAAAACAGTTTCAGGTACACCTGATGAGAAGCTGCACTTTACATGAATCACAGACTGAAAAAGCACAAGAAATAAATTCTGAAGCATGTGAATGATATGCTGTAAATAATTGCCATTAGTTTTCCTTGGAAATTAGGCACTTCATACCAATATTTGGAAATCATTAGTGCTTGAATATCATTTGTATAGACCTTTCAACATTGAAATTACCTGTATATTTGATTAATGGTAGAGTAAGAAGCACACACTGAGAGATGACTTATGCTATAATTTGGAGAAAGTTTGCTTTAAATTGTAATAAGAAGAATCACTCCCCACAAAATAATGATTCTTTTGAAACAGCTGACAAAATACCATGCATAATAAAAATTTTTTTAAAGTAAATTTGAAAACATAGTCATTGAAGGTAGCATCCCCGACCCTTTGTCCTCCCTCCCACATGTCCACAGTTTTTTTTGTAGCACATGTCACCATCTGAAATCATCTAGTGTCTGTGAGCTTTCACTTTCTATTGTCTAGATGCCCCATGAGAATGTGAGCACCATTAATATCAGACACGTTGGCTGTTTTAAGAGCTTCTGAGTTTCCAACCCTAAAGTCCAATTCATATTTACTGAATAAACAGATGAATGATATTCAGTCTCTTACCTCTAACCATACTGGTATAAAGTTAGCTGTGCCCTCTTTTTTTTTTTAAAGCACTACTTAATAAATTAAAAATAAGTATGACGAAGAAAAAAGGCATAATATTTACTTGAAATCTGAGTGCAAAACAGGAACCACCCCACTGTGTACATGTGCTTAATCATTTATTCTTGGCTTTTGAATTCCATTAACAAATAATATCAGCTAGATAAGTAAGAAGATGCTGAGCCTACTTAATTAGCAACATAAAAAAGGTAAATAATCTCCTCACACACTCAGACCATGGCTTCAAGCCAAGTCAGAGAAAGATGGCATTTGGATTTGCATGTGCCAAATGTTCTACAAGAAACAAGTCAGTGATCCCCTTCCCTTTGCCCAGTGGGAGCAATGAAGTTGAGTGATCCATCTCTGCCTCTTCCTGTAGTCAACTCTGTTGTTGGGCCACCCTCAACTGCAGCCCATTCCTTGCTGCAAAGCCAAGATTTTGTTGTGTATCCTCCACTCAGGGATGATGAGTCGACACCAAACTCAGAAGCAAGCCTGTCTGTGTAAGCCAGTTAGGCCAACACCATTCTCCTTGGCAATGGTTGACTTGGAAGTGGGCAAATGACACAGACTATGGCAAGGGGACATCAAAATAAATTTGCTAGGAAAAGTTTCCTTGGTTTAAAAAAAAAAAAAGCAGAATATCCTTACTTTGGATAGTGTTGGATCTGAGTGTGCTGCTCAAAGTTGCTACTGTTACCTTGGGACAAAGCCGACATTCCAAGCACAGCAAGGTGGGAGATGGAATCTGAGTCCTCCGTGCTGCGCTCAGCTATGGAATTTAGCAGATTTGGGGTATCCTTGCCTCAGCAATTATTGTGAAAATAATAAAATTGGATTGCTGCAATAACTTCCTAACTGGGCTCCTTGCTTCCAACTTTGACCCCATACAATTTGTTATTGACCTGCTGCTAGAAAGAATGTGTTACAATAGTTAACACTTGGGCAGAAGTCCAAGGGTTTACAAAGGTTTTAAGGTCCCCTCTTGTGGCTGTCTGCCATCATCTCTCTGTCTCTATCTTTCATAACTCTCCTTTTTGCTCACTTATCAGCCACATTGGCCTCATGTCTAGTTATCAAACACAACTGATAAATTCTTGCCTCAGGGCATTTGCACTGGCTATTCCCTCCATTTGGAATTGTCCTCAGATATCCATGTGACTTGATCTCTTGCCTTCTTCAGATCATTATTCGAATATAGTTTTTGAATAAAGTCTTCACTATTCTATTTAAAAGAGAATATCTCTACACCCCCTATGCTTTATTTTCTTCCATTGCATTTACAATCTTACGTTTTATATTCTACTTCTTTCTCTTACCTTTTGTCTGTCTCCATTACTGTGGAATCTTCCATACCTAGAATGCCTAGTAGATAGCAGATGCTTTGTAGATATTTGCAGAACTAGGTGTGAGATGTCATTCCTTTACTAGTGCATGTATTTTGATAGGAGTTTTCTGCTATAGCTGAAAGCATCTTGAATGATTTCCTTTGAGCTGCCTTATGTTCAATGCCCTACATTTTCATGAAAGTGAATTACACCTTAAACTCACAGCCAGTGTCTCTAAAACAGAGTAACCCCAACAAAGCTGTCATTCCAGTGGAAGATGAGCAGTAGATTTATTGCTGGTGTAAGATTCGAAAATTTGCTCTCTGGTCTGTATGAGACTCTGGGTGATTTACAACTTCTATCTATGTGGATCTCTGCCTAATCTCCTCACCTCTATGAAGAATAATCTACCTACTGTTCATAATATCTCTACTATCTCTTTTGTGACTTTAACATAGGAGTATAAGACCCACTCCAGGCATCTCCATAAGTAAAAATAAATAAAATGACCCACATGTTAAATGTAGAAAAGTGTTATATATCTGTAATGGATTGTCTTGAATGAGTTATTTTAGTTTCCTAAACAATTCACTATTGTTATATTAATGGCAATACTGATCTTTTTGTTTGTTGACATGTGCTACTTATTGAAGACTACACAGTAGTCTACTCTTGTTCACATTCCAAGATACCCAGTGGATGCCTGAAATCGAGACAGACCTGAACCCTATATATGCAATGTTGGTTTTTTCCTGTATGTCCTGCAGTATTGCCACATAGTAGTAGAGTTAATCTGTCCTTCCATAGCTGTGCCCTGGTGCATCCATTGCATCAGGTCTCTTTGTATTATGATCATGATTAAGTAAAAGGAGAGTTATTGGAACAAGATCACTGTGATACCAATAGACCTGAAACTAAGATGGCTATGGAGTGACTAGTGGGTGGGTAGCATATACAACATGGACATACTAGACAGAGGGATGATTCATGTCTGGGTGGGATGGAGCAGGACAACATGAGAGCTGATCATGCTGTTAAGAATGGCATGTAATTAAAAACCTATGGATTGCTTATTTCTGGAATTTTCCATTTAATAACTTTTGGACCATGGTCGACTGTGGTAACTGAAACTGTGGAAAGTGAAACTATGCACAGCTAGGAACTCTATATTCATTCAACAGGTATTCATGGAGCTGCTACTTGGTGCCAGGTTACTTTCCAAGAGTGCTCTATCACAAGGGTTAAGACCACCAACTCTGAGGTCAGGCAGGTGTGCGACTCGGGCAAGTTAAACTTTCTGATCCTCAATTTCTTCCACTGTGAAATGGTGTTAAATTGGTACTTGCATCATGTCTTATCAGTGTGGCAAAGATGAAATGAGACAATATATTGATAACAAATACTACAGGGTCTGGCCTATGAAGACTGATTAAATAGGGTTATTATTATTATTATTATTCCTTTACCCTGGACAGGTATTGTGCAGTGCTTTCAAAGATCTTATTAGCAAAACCTCTCATTCTTTCTAGATAGTGCAAGAAAGTTAATTAGCCTAAAGGAATGAATGAAATGTGTGCCGTGTGCCTAAAACTCCCCAATAATCCTGATTCCTTTTTTAGGTCAATGATTGGCCACCAGTTGCTCTAGTAAGCCTTCCCTGTTCTCTTGCCTGTTTCACCGTGGACTGAATGATTTACTAGTTGTCTAGAAATTTTCACATTTACATTGGATAGTAACTGAAAACCACTTGTTGATATCCTCCTAAGAGGATATATACTGAGAAAAGGGGGTTGATAGGGTCCTACCCATGACTATGAGACCCTTTCCTGTACCTAACAAAAACTAGATGTTCCATAAATATGTGTGCATTGAATAAACCTATCTAAAGTTACTAGCACTAGGGAAGGAGCGAAGTGATCAGCCATGGAGCTTTTTCTTTTTTCTTGGCTTGGAAATATTTAATTACCTAATGCATAAAGAAAGAACAGGATGTTTGGTGTCAGTGTTGCACAAAGAACCTGCTTTCCTTCCTCCACAGAGTCCACTTCTCACCAGGCCACCTGCAGAGACAGCAAGACTTCTCCAGGCACAGACATCCCCCATTGCAGCTGAGGAAAAGTGCTTTCATCTAGTCACGACGTGCTCATAATCAGACCACTTTTGCTTCCAGCAGATTGGAAGGCCGTACAAAGCGAAGTTGCATAGGAATTCCTCTGTAGACTACTGGATGCAGAGAGAGATTCCTGGCTTCCTTTTGACAACACAGAGGGGAGGTTTTTTGCTCCCTTCAGTGCCTGGGACAGAGAACTTGGCTGTGTAGTGGCTTCTTATTTACTGCCATTCTGGTTTTCTTTAAAAGCACTCAAAGACATTCAAATCTTCTATCTGCTCTGCTCTCAAGTGTCCCTCTGATGTAAAGAAAGAAAACGAGTTTCTCATTGTCTCTCTTGGATCAGCCTATAGTAGAATTATTTGTAATGCCTGGTGACACATGCACTCTCCTTGGCCCAAACCTGTGAATTCAACTCTCTGGGGTTGGGTGTGTTCAAACGCCCTTCCCAAATTGTTTATATGTACGATACAATTTGAAAATCATCCAGTGACCTAAGGGTGCTAACTGGATAGTTGGACCAAGTTTAAAGTTTGGGTTTACCAGACTTCAAATTGATGCTGATAAATAATCTCTGCGAGTTGCTGATCCAGAGTAACCCCAACAAAGCTGTCATTCCAGTGGAAGATGAGCAGTAGATTTATTGCTGGTGTAAGATTCGAAAATTTGCTCTCTGGTCTGTATGAGACTCTGTCAAAAGAGATAAGATCTCTTCCTGAAACAGGAATTCTTACCAAAGTCACCGCTTCCTCCCATAACTAGGAGAGGGAAGGACAAGGCATCGTTTAACTATGATCTGTGGGGCGATCATCCTATGCCACTTAGGTTGAGTGAAAATCTAAGAAAGGTTATTGTCCACAGCTGGCTTTCTGTAAAATGGGGAGAAGGTCACAGGTCTTTGTACTGCTTGTGAACAATCCAATAGATTTTTTTTCACTTTGGGTGTCAGCAAAGAGTCAGAATCACTGAAGGGTAGCTGAGAAATCATTTCTACCATCCTGAGACTTCTCAAACATCAGTGCAAAGCTAAGATGCCTGGCAAGTGAGGCTGGCAGAAGCCTCCTCTATGCTAGGAGTACTCAAGCCGTTAGCTTTTGCTTTAAGGCGGGAAGAATGCATCTCACATTGACAGCCAAATTGATGTTTTTTTCTCATTAGAAATCTGAATCAATACAATGCCTCGTCCTTCCCTGTACCTGAGTGATCTTTTCAGAAGGAGTGGAAGGAACAAAGGTTATTCCCATGTAGCAAAACAGAATAAATACCATAATTATTTCCCACGAACAAGATGAAATGACCTACACTGACAGGCATTGAAGAACTGCAGAATGAAAAATGAACAAAAGACCCTGGAACTGTAGTATCTGAAAGAAAATAGTTACATACTGTAGCCAAGAAAAAACAGAAACTCCATCAGATAATTCTGACTTTTTCCCCATGCACAGAATCAGACACTGCTCTCAAAAATTGATGACTAGAGTGGGCAACTTCAGCATGCAAATTACTCCTACCAATGAAATAGGGTAAAGCTTCATGAGATGAAGTCATGTTATATGGAATATGCATTTGTGATAAATCAAATACTTAAATTGCACAGAAGCAGAAGCTTCCACGGGTATCTTCCAGGAATCAAACTAAATGAACCATGCTTAGATGACATCCCAGCTACCAGGAAAGCAGCGGAGGACTCAAGCCATCGTCCTGCTGTTTACTGACTGCATGTGAACATGGGCAGCATGTTACACGATCCCATCTGGTGCAATGGTTCCAGATGCCATCTATACACTGAGGCCTCCCAGCTCTGTCTCTATCTCAGATTCTCTCTGAGACACTCACATGCACACTTCCTTCTTGGCATTTACACCTGGGTATAATGACAGTCACTTCACACTTTATATGGTCAAAATGAAACTTAAGATTTTCCTCCCCAAGTGTGCTTCTTTTCCAGGTATGCCAGTGTTGATAACTGGTGCCTGGGAGCTGTTTTAATTCCTTACTTTACTTCTCTCCAAAATTCACCTGCAGGCTGTTTTCATCGTCTCTGCTTCTCCTTCTTAATAGAAGAGTTACATTGTCTCAGACTTCTTCCTCTCCAAACATATTTTAACAGAATACATTGACCTTTAGACTCCTTCAGTGGGAAGAAGTTTTACTGTTCCCAAAAGGTAGGTGGGACCCAGGATGTGAAATGCTTGAATGACATTTAGTGATACACCCAGGTTCTGTAAGGTGACCTGCCTGGTCAAGCCCCCTCCCACCTACCCCTCTACCTCCTTTCAGGTCACAAGGTTTTCAATCTCAACACCGGCCATGCTGGGCTCTTCTTCGTGCTTTGAAAGCCTCACCTCCTTCCCTGGTGCTGGGCCTGTTCACATGCTCATTTTATTCTCCCTCTGATGTCCAAGGCATCATTCTTTAAATCTGGTTCCCATCTTTGAGGCTGAGGTCAGGGGCCACCTCCTCAGGGAGACCTGTCTTCGTGCCCCATACCATAGTGACCTCTTCAGGAACTCTCTCATGCCATCCTGTTTATTATAACCACTGTTCACCAAAAAGTCAAAGATCTTTTATTGTTCTTCTTTTTAAATTGTCTGACTCTCCCAGTATGCAGTAATTTTTTAAAATCTTGTATTCACCTGACACAGAGCAGCCACTTAATAAATACCCATCGAATAATTGCATAGGGTATTAATGCATTAGAGTTAATTAATGAATAGAGTAGAATTCCCACTTTACCAATAAACTAATTTCATTGCCTTGTCTGAAATGAGCTGACATGACTTCAATTATGTCTGTCTGTTTCAGCAATAGCTTTTCCAAACCTCAGCAATACCAACTGGCTGGTACCAGATGTAGTGTATTACTAAAAGTCATTCAAGCATTTCACATCCTGGGTCCCACCTACCTTTTGATTTACTCTTTCACTTTGATTGTGTGAGTGCTTTTATACCCCACCCAAAGAAAGTCCTTCCTATTTCTGAATTTACAAACCTCTGGACCTTTGCACATGCTGTTTCCATTACTTCATGTCTTGTATTTTTTGCTTCCTAAAACTCTCTAAAGTACTTGAGTAGTTAAAGAAGTATCAATTGATCAGAACTTGCAAAACCAATTTTTAAATGCTTTAAACTGGAAAATTTGAGAAATGGTCACTGTTAAATATTTCTAGTGGATTTTAAGTCCTCAACATATTTCTAAAGGGCCCTGGATTAAATATTTTTAAAAATTAAAATATGTCTATGTAAACCTGGACCAAAGAATTCTGGTTTTGAGACCATTTCTCAACAATATAATCACAATAACTAAATGTAATTATTGCACATTTTCTCTGTTTGCTTAAAATGTTTCTATATTTGTTTAAAATATCTTATTATATTATTACAACAGTTCTTCAAGATCAGTTTTATTATCCCAATTTTACATGTCAGGAAATGGAATTGTTATAAATGTGAGGCACTTGCTCCATGCCAGCAGAGAAACCAAATTTGAACCAGGTGTTTCCATTGGGGAACCTGAGCTCTGAACCAGCATATCATATGGGTATTATGAACAAATGTGCAAATGCTGTTAGGTGTCCATAATACCGTTGTTATAAATATTGAAGACTGAATAAATAATTAAGGCATACCTACTTCTTATAATATGAAGGATGATCATTATATAATATATTGTTAGGTAAAAACACAAGCTTATGAAATATTATTTCCATTTGGTTAAAAAAAAGTGTTGATTTTGTTGAGTATAAACTGACCAGTCCACTGCACAGTATATGGCACCTAGTACTTGTCTGGTTAACTGAATCAACAGATGAATATATATGCATAAGGTTAGAAAAACATACCATGAACTATTAACAGTATCGATCTGTGGTTTGTGGGATTATGAATGCAATTAATTTTTGAACATGTGTTTTAGTTACATTTAAATCTTTCTAGTCATGAGAAAAACACAAAAATAAATGTTGCATTTTAAAAATTAGTTAGGGCCCATACTAAGGGTCTTTTTCCCATTAAGTTTATCTTTGTCCTCCTATCCCCAAATGTGTGAGATTTCTCCCTCTTTTGTATTCAAAGCACTTTAGACTTTAATCAAAGTACTTTTGTCTTCATCTTACTTTGTATTATGGTTTATTGTTGTGTACTGCATGCTTCTGTAGCATATTCTATTTCCTCTTCAATGATACATTTATTTTTCTCTTTCTTTCTTTTCTTTTTTATTTTGAGACAGGGTCTCACTAAGCTGCTGAGGGCCTCGCTAAATTTCTGAGGCTGGCTTGAAATTGTCCTGCCTCGGTCTTCCAAGCTCCTGGGATTATGGGCATGTGCCACTATACCTGGCAGTCAATGGTACATTTCTTGAGAGTTTGGACTTTATTTATCTTTATGCTTTCACTTTCTGGGATGGTCCCTGGGTAGAGTAAACATGCACTAAATGTTTGTTGTTTAGCTCATAGTACTATTCACCTAGAGTCCTAAAATACTGCATTAAATTACTTTTCTTTATCTTTGTCATTTCACCTTCTTAGCCCCCTAGCAGGTACTAAAACATGAGTATCTAACAACAATCTATCAACATGCATGAACGCATCTCTACATTAAAATTATTTTCTGTTCACCTAGCCCACATGGTCATCACAATGGGTCCCTCTATTATTATTTCCATTTTCCAGATAAGGAAACTGAAACACAGAGACATTAAACAAATCAGTCAATGTCACCAACCAGAAAGTGGCAGAACCAGAATGTATGGAAAAAACTATCAGTAGGACAAAGAAAAAAGGCCGGCAAAGTGGATACTTTTCATTGACTGATTAGTTTAGAAAGTCAGCTTTCGCCGATTCGACCAATTGAAGAAACAACCTGATTTGACCCAATAGCAGGTAGGAGTTATTCATTAATTTGTTCATAAACATCCAACGGCCACTGAGGCACTATTAATGCAATTTCAATGACATCACAGATATGTTGACCAGGGAACTTTGATGACAGTGGCTGCATGGCAGTGTCCAACCTACCTCCTGGTTTTGCCTTTCTATACCATTTTGAAATGCATTTTCCAGATGAAGTAGGAATTGATTGTCATTTTGATCCCGACTTCATGGCCCAATTAATAGTCAACAGGCTACTTGTTTATTATGCACACAAACATTTAAATCTATCCTTAGTTCACTGGGATGGATGGATCATCAACGTGTGTGAAAAATGTAGATTCCTGGACCTCATTCCAAACTACTACATCAGAATCTCCATTTTCAAAACTGAAGAGCAGGGAATTTGGGGTTCCGAAGCCTGTGTTCCAACCTAGATTGCCTGTTAAATAGAGGGCCTCTGGCAAATCATGATATTTCTTGTTTGCTTGTTTAACTTCAGTATCCTTATAGGTAAAGTGGAAATAAAATTATCTTCTCTCATAAGGTTTCTTTTCTTTTCTTTTTTTGTTATTAGAGCTTTATAGTTATATATAGTAGTTGGGTTCATCCCAAATATCATACATGCATGATATTCTATTTCAGTTCATAATTCCACAGTTTTCTTTCCCTGCTTTCCCTCCCTTCCTCTTTCCAACCCTCTCATAAGGTTTTGGTGGGGAGTAAATTGGAATCAAAGTATGAGAGTTCATGACACCTAAGCCCTTGGGGAGAAGAACTAGAGTTAGACGATGAGAAGCCTGAGAGCAATGAGTAACCTGAAATAAGTCATCTAGCCTTGTGTCCCAAATGCCAGTCCACTCCATCAGAATTACCTGGGTGAGCTCATTAACACCTTGCATCACCCTGGTCACCAATCTCTCACTTAGTAGCACTTAGGGACCTGAAAGTCTTTATTGTTTAAAAAAGCACAAGTGATTCTGAGAAAACAACTGATTAACTGGAGCTTCAGTTATCTTAAGATCCATTAGGTTAGGAGATAAGTCATGCCCTGTCCCCACCCACCCTTTTAAAAAATACCTACTGCTCAGCACAGTGCTGCCATTTGGAAGCTACTGAGAAATATTTTTTCATTAAATGGGCATAAAATGAGTTAAATAATGCCTGCTTTGTCTTCATGGGCACTTTAGAAGGAAATTTGTAAAGCTCCATTTGACAACACATCATGAAAGCTACAGATGTTATGTAAAAGTATAATGTTATAGATTTATTAATTTTGTGTGGTTCTTCCTGCTCTTAAACACAGATCATGTGGTTTTAGGCTACCCACCATTAGACTGAGTCTATAAAAACAAATTACAACAAGATTGTGAATAAATTACTTCCTTAAATTATTCAGATTGTTTTACTGAAATTATTTTTTATTCATAATTAAAATGCTACCAA
Organism: Glaucomys volans; assembly: GCA_020662805.1. Classification (NCBI taxonomy): domain Eukaryota; kingdom Metazoa; phylum Chordata; class Mammalia; order Rodentia; family Sciuridae; genus Glaucomys; species Glaucomys volans. The sequence continues at coordinate 16,981 of JAJEJO010000643.1, forward strand.
ATAACTCCAAGTCCACATGGATTGATCGTATTACTTTCCTATTGAAGTTCAAACCTGTCTACTGTTCATTCTTCATTAAGATGAGTTTTAGACCAACCTTATGCCACATTGATACCTGCCCTCAACGCAGTAAAATCTGCTTCGGGAAATCCTGACAGCATCTTGCTAGAACAGCTAAACTTTGATTTAAAACACCCACAAGTGCTATTCTAGTTCCTCCCAATGGCCTATCATTCAGCTGTTTTGAAATGTGGAATCCTTAGGGAGAGTCATGGAGGTCTCTAAGCCCAGGCTTATGAGGGAATAAAATGAAGAGAATTAAAATGAGTATTTCAGGAGGAGAAAAAACTAATACATTATCCCAGGAAAAGGACCCTGTAATGGGGAAATCTCCTGAGAACCAGTAAGGTGATTATATGCTGATATTGGGACTCAATGTTCCCATAATTCAAATGACCAGACTTGAATTCTTCAGGCTCCCTGTGTGCTTCATGTGAAGCCAATGAGCCTCTCAACACAGAGTGGAAGAGAGATTAATGGCTGATGGTCTTGAACTGTTTGGTCCCAGAATTCTACAGAGCTGACAGACCCTCCTGAAGCCAGGCTTGCCTCGTTTAGCCTCTCTCTGCAAACCTATTTGTTTCACTGAAAGTTCATTTCAGTGCTGCCTCATTGATGGGAATAAAATAAACGTCACCCCAGAAAAAGTATAAACAGAAATTATTAAATCCATTTCTAGCTCAGAATACTCTTCTGGGATGTGTGGAGACATATTGAAAAAGCAAAGATGAAAGTTTTCAAATCTGAAACCGACACAAATCCCCCAGGAGGCAAAGAAAAGGGCCTAGGGAGCTTTGTCCTACCTTCTGTGGTTCCAATCTCGATAGTGCCTTTCACTTGGCTGAAGCACCATAATGTGTCCTGGGTAAGCATCCCAATTCCTGAAAGCAACACAAGGCGACACTTCGGGTTAGGTGAGAATGCCCAGTTGTTCTTAAAAGGCCAAAGAGTACTAAATACATAGGTAACCAATGCATTTCTACATGGAGACTTGCACACCAGGTATCATCGCTGTGAAGAAGAGACCCTGGGTCCTGGGAGAACAGTGGCGTGGCAGACACAGGTCCCGCTGTGAAGCACTGCTGTCTCTTCCCTCTGCCCCTGCCAGGACGAGTCTGAACTGGAGCAATTGGAGTTCGTCCCTTCTCAGGCCCTGGCAGCATCCGAGAGCTGTTACGAAGGGCCGGCAGTCGCACCCTGTGTGACTGGCCCTTTTCACGGGAATACTAATGCTTGCGATTGTTTTCCTTCTGTGGTGGTGGGGAAGCAAAAGAGGCAGTTCATTAGAGGGGTGAGAGGAAAAGAACGGCAACATTTTTTTTTTTTTTTTTAACTGAGTTACACAGCTTGCATGATTGAATGGCCAGTAAGGGTCAGATGCCCAGAGAACTTCCATCTCTCTTGTTCACTTCTTGACCACTTGCCAAAGTCAGAGCTCACTGAAGAGCAGGGGAAAGTTTTAAAAAATGGTTGATGATGGGGAATGATGGGGGCGGGACTGGGATGAGGAGCTGCTAACACAGGCTTAGGGAGTCAGTTCCTAAAAAATGTGGTCTATTTTGTTCATGTGGATTTGTTTCAAAGTCTAATGGGACAGTTGGTGAGGCTAAATTTTCTGGCTTATTATGATTTCTGGTTTCTATGAATATAGTATTTCTATGTATACTAATATGTGTATATATCTAATACATTTACTAATATACATGTTCAAGTCAGAAGGGTCTTCTCAGATGCTGCTGGAGAGCAGTGGTGCCCATTCCCTTCTCAGCAGAGCCCTTAATTTATACTAGGTTTTAAAGGGGACTCCTCTCTGCTCCTGGTTACCATCAACTGAGCAGCTTTCCTTCTCCAGACACTTCCACAATGATGTTCTGCTTCACCTCAGGCCCAGAGCTATGGAGCTAGCCAGCCACTGACTGAACCTCTGAAACTCTTAGGATGCCATGTGCTGCCTCAGGACTCTGCCAGCAAGGCCGGTACCAGTTGCAGCCCTTTGACCATGCTCTGGAACTATAAGCCAAAAGAAACCTGTTTCCTTTATAACTAAAAAAAAAAAAAAAAAAAAAAAAAGGCTAGGGGTGGTAATCCCAGCAGCTCAGGAGACTGGAGGATTGCAAGTTCAAAGTCAGCCTCAGCAACATAGCAAGGCCCTAAGCAACTTAGAGACCCTGTCTCAAAATAAAAAATAAAGAGCTGTGGATGTGGCTCAGTGCTTAAGCACTCCTGAATTTTTGGAAAAGGGTATGAATTTAAGAATGATTAAATTTAGTAGGAATTAAAAACTATGAATTACCAAAACTAAACTGATCCTTTAAAAACATAGATAATTGAGTCATGAGTCTCATTGTCAGCAACAGATCTGTATTGAATTCTTCTAGGGAAGCCTTCACTCACTCAGCCATGAGTGCAGACTTTTCTCCATCTGCTTTTCTCACTGTGTTGGAGTCTATTTGATGGAAGCAGCATAGGGGTGTCCTTAAGAACAGACGCTTTGCTGTTGGATAGGGTTGTAGTTTGGCTCTGAGTTGGGACAAGTTCTTAAACATGATGAGGCTGTTCTTCCTCATCTTTAAAGTAGAAAGGATAATGGTACCCATCTCCCAGAAGTGTGGACATTGAAAGTGATTACCAGAGTTACCAACTTGATAACAGATATCATCATTAGCAAAGATGTTTTTAATGTTCATTGATAAGGAAAAAAATCTATTAGCTGAGGAATGACCCTGTAGTTGCTGTGAGGCAGGCACTGTGCTAACCACTGGACTAGGAGGATCTCCCAATTCACTCAGATCTATCAGGGGGATTTTTATCACCTCCATTTTCCAGGTGGAGAAACTAAGACTCAGGAAATTTTGGTAACTTTCTGAAGGTCGTACATATGACACAGCAGAGTAGGGATTTCAACACAGGCTACCTGACTCCCCATGTCCCCAGTATGCAGAGGTCAGCTTCCTATTTAATTGTTAGGTCCTTAGGCCTAGAGAGGCTTCATCACTTGAATTGGAGTCTCATCTGGAAGACAGTGGAATACAATTTTGGATGTCAAGTAGTAGAGTGTCAATGTCACCCCAAGACTCACAGGGCTAAAACTTCTCAATAAAATTAGTGTCTGAGCAGGGAGAAGGCAGGCCTTTGGAAGCATTTATTAGTGCACAGAAAGATGGTGCCTGAAGTCCTATTGCTGACCCTTTCTCATACTTCCAGCTCTGACAGGAATCTCAGCACCACACATTCCTCGACAGGTTCTTATTCTTCCTTGGAGTTGTCACTGGCCTCTCTGCACCATGCCAGTGCTGGTGCTGAGGTCTGGGTGCATCTCTCTCCTAGGGAACACTAGCTGCAGATGAGACTTTGCCTCACTTTTATCCTGGCACAGTTCTAGTTGTAACTCTGGGTGTAGACTCTGAGGCTATTATCACAAAACCTGTACATTACAGCAGGCAGATATATTCAGCTCTGAAACACACACACACACACACACACACACACACGGGAAGATTTAAATATGAGCCAGTATCTAGATATTTTTATTCCTTAAGGAATTTTATCTCTGGAAGGAAACTTGCTTATAAATTGAAATAAGTTGATTGCTTATATGTGAAATCAACTTATTTCACACATTAAAAGCCAAATCATAGAGAGTTATGGGCTTGCTGAGAGACATAGAGCAAGGAGTCTTGTGACCAGTTCATATGCCCACAATAATTCCTAAGGATCACCCATGGATATGACTGCCTTGGGTGGTAAGTTCAGTTGACTAGTGTCATTACGTGAATGTGAGTGGCCTAGGCAGCCAAGGTCTTGCCAGTTTTCTTGTTCAGAGCTGGCTTTAATTGGACCCAGTTTCTGCCCATTCCCCCCAATGATTGCCAAATGATGGCATTAGTGAAGAGAGCTTGGACAGTGCCATCTCTATCCTAAAAGTGCTGAAAAGCAGGTAAAAACACAAACACTGGGTGGGTTCAGATGTACAGTAGAAAAGTTGGCCAAAAGTAGGACATTTAATAACATGACACTTGACCTGAGGCTGTGACCAGCTCAGGAGTGGTAGAGATGGTGGGATCTGGAGGACCCACACAGTGTCTATAGGGGAGGCAGCCACTCAGTTCCAGTTGAGGGTTGCCATGGAGAACTCCAGTCCAGTGTCTTTAATTGGCTGATTTTTTTTTTTCAGAAGATGCCGGAAATCTGCATTATGATGTAAATAATTCAAATGTTTAAATAATTCCCAAAAATTAAAACACTAAATTGAACCCTCACACCTCATGGGTCACACAGCACAGGACAAACATACCACATCTGCAGGCTAGATATTTTCTTTGTGCCAGCAATTTGCAAATCTCTGCTGGAATATCTGTACTGAAAGACACTTAGATAATAACCTGGTTCATCCTCACCATTTTACAGATCGAAAGTGAGACCCCCAACAAGGGAAAGAGCTCACAGCACAACGAAGTTACCTTACTTGCACACCTAGGACTTCCTTCAACCACCAAGTTACCTCTCGGGTGATGGTTTGGTGAGATACCAATTTAGCTTTAATGAATACTCTTTAGAGAAGTGTATTTGATTGCTAAACTGGGTGATCTAGAAAATTAAGCCAACACAGTGAGAAAGGAAATTTTGTTTCTCTTCAGTTACAGACCTTAACAGCTTCCCTAAACTCCAGAGCCAAATAACACTCCAGTTGCTGTGGTAACAGTGTCATAAGAGGCGTTCTCTACCAGGAGGCTGGTGCCCAGCCAGTGGCTAAAACAACATGGAAGATGCTCATTCCTTTCTCCTCACCTGTGCCTCAAACAGGCCTTGGTCTCACCTTCTGAACAGCCAGGAGGTCAGTTCACTGATGGCACACACCTCTCTTATTTCTAGGATCACACAGTAGCCGAGTTCTAAACCCAATCAGCCCTTGGGGATCATTTGGTCCAAACAGCACATTTAAAAGCAGAGGACACTGAAGCCCAGAGTGGGCATGGCCACACAGTGAATTAACAGCAGAGTTGGAGTCAGCCCAGGGCCCTTCAGAACCGAGGCTGCCCTTTGTGCTGCCTCTTTGGTGCCAGCTCAGCTTAGCGAATACAATGAACAGAGGGTGTGACATGCAGCAAATAAAGCTCCTTATTGATTGGGAGGCCACAGCAAAGAGTTATTTTCATGGGTTTGGTGGCAGCAGTGTGCTTCTCTCTGCAGAGAGAGAGAGAGAGAGAGAGAGAGAGAGAGAAGGAGCGGGGTGTGGGGGAAGACAGACAGAGGGAGACAGAATTCATGCCCAGAGAAATTTTCTCCTAGAGTAACCGATCTTAAAATTGATTATATTATAGGCTGCAGTAGAAAGAGCCTACAATTGTGGAATCCTCTCTTGAGTGTTGACAGCACCATAACTTACTAAGGCGTTCTGCATGAATGAGAATCTTACCAGCTCAACTTGGTGTAGAAATCTCCCTATCTGGGATGCCAGATCCCTATGAGGATGTGCTCCAGAGACAGCTAAAAATAAAGGGAACTTCAGACTTCAGTAATAAAAGAGAAGCTTTTATTTTTTACTTTCTACCACAACACTCTATATATTACTTGGTTTTAGCAACTACTGGTGTGTTCTTAGAAAAGGCAGGCCACCTCTGTGTCCCAACTTACCAGTGAGCTCATAATGAACAGGAACAAGCAGAGAAGGCAGAGATGTCAGATTTTAAAGTCAAACTTTTCCATAGCACAGAATTGAATTGGCTATCAGAGAGATGACAGTGAAACCATCATTGGATTGATTTGCTGGATTTAATTCACTGGATGATTTAAGTTGGCAATCAAACTAATTGCTAATTGGCTAAGCTGACCATCGCAACAGTCCATCTGGTGGAAGAAAGGGAAAGGAGGTGGAAGAAAGTGGCTGTATTTGACTGATTATTAAGAAGGTAGAATCAATTAGGGATTTGTGATGAGGAAAGAGCAGAAGGAATTTTGGATGGGACAGTGGAGTGACTCATTCATTATAGTTCTCTTGATCTTCTTACACTCTAAGAATTTATTTTCTGAACAAAGGAAAGAAATTTTTAGAGTCTCAAAGAAACAATAATGCTGTGGTGTGCCTCCTTGGAAACCTCACTCCATTTTACAAATCAAAAGAATTGGGAGTGCTGCACAACCTACGTGGGCTGATGTAAATGTCTGTACATACTGAGAGAGCGAGAACTAAGTTGTATTTCTTAATTGTATTTCATTAATACAATTTCATTAATTGTATTTCATTCCTGCAGGTCATTTTGAAATATGATTAAAAAGGAGCCTAGATCAAGATATCACATTTTGCTCATTTTTTTCTATATGCTCAATGATTATTTTGTAAGTTTTCTAATATTTATAGTGAGGTTTTAATAAATGGTTAATGTAATCCTTTCTACTCTCTTTTTAAAAAGTTTTTGAAGGCATAATAGACATATAATAAACTGAAGATGTTAGAAGTGCACAGTTTGATAAGTTTTGACATGTGTATACTATCCCCTTAAAACCCTCACATCGATCAATTGGTCCAGGAGACATAGCCAATGCACCCAAATGATTCCTCATGACTTTTTGTAAACTTTTCTAGTCTTTCCTTGCCCATGAAACCTGGGGCGCTTCTGGTCTGCTGTTACTACATATTAGTCTGTATTTTTGTAGTTTTATATAAATGCAATCCCACGGCATATGTGCTCTTCTTCTGGCTTTCTTCTTTCAGCAAAATCGAGATCAATTTATAGTTTAAGTATCACTAGTTCATTTCTTCCTCTTGGGGAGTAGCAGTCCATCACATTCCATACCAAAATTTGGTTATCTATTCACCTAAATGTGGGTGGTTTCCAGTTTGTAACTATTACAAAGAAAACTTCTAGAAACATTTGTGTATGTTTTTGTTTCTTTTGGACAAATTACTAAAAGTATGTGACCAGTTCACATAGTAAACATACCTTTAACATTTTATGAAAAGCAAAAGCAAAATGGTTGTGAAAGTGATGGCGTCCCCAGTGTGCATGACAGGTCCAGTTGCCCTACTTCCTCTCCAGCATGTGGTATGGTTGGAATTTTCAGAATTAACCACTCTCTGGGAAGGTCATGGGATTTAGCTTGTTAAATGTGAACTTCTCTAAGTGAGGACCTTTTCTGGTGCTTGGTTGCCATTCACATCTCTTCTTTTCCTTACCTTGTTCCACTGGCTAAAACTTCCTGGAAAATCTGTAAAAAACAGTGAAATTAGACATCCTTATCTTTTCCTGATCTGAGGGAAAACTATTCAGATTTTTCACCATTAAGTATATTTTTTATTATTTTATTTATTTATTTATTTATTTATTTATTTATTTATTTATTTTTGATCCAGGGATCGAACCCAGGGGTGCTCAACCACTGAGCCACATCCCTAGACCACCCCCTCCATGATTTTTTTTTTGTTTTTGTGTTTTATTTAGAGACAGGGTCTTGCTGAGTTGCTTGGGGTCTTGCTAAGTTGCAGAGACTGGCTTTGAACTTGCAATCCTCTTGAGGCCTCAACCTCAGGAGCTGCTGGGATTATAGGAGTATGCCACTATGCCGGTTTTAAGTATGTTTACTGTAGATTTTTTTCCTAGGTGAGTTTACATGTTCATCAGGTTAAGGAAGGTCTACTGTATTCCTACTCTGTTGAGAGTTTTTATCTGAAATGTTGGCTGGATTATGTTTTTCTGCATGCATTAGTGTGATCATATTTTTTCTTTTTAAATTTGTGTGCTGAATCATTGTAATTGATGGCATTTTTTGCCTTTTTATATATTATTTGGTTTGCTATTTTTAAAAGACTTATAAAGAATTATTCGTTCCTTTTCTATTTTCTGGAAATTTTGTGTATAATTGATACTTTCTTCCAAAAATATGTGGAAGAATTCACCAGTGATGATCCAGGCTTGATTTTTTTTTTTTTTACTTGTGGTTTTAATTATTAATTCAGTTTATTTTATAGAGAATGTTAATCAAGTTATCTATTTCTTCTTGAGTGGCTTTGGCAATCTGTGTCCTGTCAAGGAACTTCTTTAGTTCATCAAAGTTGTAAAATTTATTACTATATGCTGTTTATAACAATCTCTTACTATACTTTTCATACCTGAAGACTCTGGAGTTACACTGCATTCATTGTTACTATTTGTACTTTTTGTGTTCCTTTTGTCCTGACCAGTCTGGCTAGATCTTCCCAGAGAACAAGTTTTGTTCTTTGTCCAATTTCTTAAAGTGGGAGTGGAAGACACTGATTTGAGACACGGCTTTCCTAAAGTAGGTATTTAGTGCTTACTTTGACTAGGGTGTGCTTTGCCCCTATGGTCCATGTTTTGGAGTTTTGGTCTCCAGTGTAGCAATGTGAGCAGTGTATGTGTGTGTGGGGGGGTCTTCAAGAGATGGGGACTACTGTAGGATGATTGGGTTTGGGGCACATTGATAGAGTTGGGTTTAAATCCGTTATCTTATTGTGTTTTTTTTTTATTTATTTCATCTGTTTTTCATTCCCTTGACTCATTTTTTTATTGCTTTCTTTTGGTTTACTGGAAATATTTTATCACTTCATTTTATCTTTTTGAGTCTTTTTGAGTCTTGAGTTAGGATTCTCAGTTTTGTTCTTTTAATGGTTGCTATAGGGACTATAGCAAATTATCACAGTCTGGCTTTAGTGATTGAAACTTCAGATATAGCACAAACACCTTATAATAATATATTCCAATTTTTCCCCTTCCAATCTCTGTGAAATTGTTTTCATATATTTTACATGTTTTAACCCCACACTGTTTTGTTATTATTTCATTTAAACAGTTAATTGCCTTTTAAAAAGATTTAAATAATATTATAAATAGTTTTATATGTGCCCACATGGTTACTATTTCCGGTAAATTCCTTACAATAGAACCATATTTCCATGTATTAACATTTTCCTTCTGCCTAAGGTACTTCCTTTAATATTCTTCATGGTACAAGTCTGTTGGCTATGAATTCTTTCAGTTTTTATATGATTTAAGAATTTCTTTTGAGAAAAAGGAAAAAGAAGGTTTATTGCTTTGCTAGTAAAGGAGAAACACAGGGGCCACCTGTGCTAGAAGCTGTGATTCTGCCCATCAGCAGGAACAGGGGGCTTTGAAAAAAAGTGATTCGAAGGCCACATTCCACGTGTTCTCTGTTGGAGTTGTAATTACTTGCCAGTTGGAAGATAGTCATTTCTGAGATCTTCCAGTACCATCCGCAAAGTCTGGATTCCTTCCTTCCTATGGAATTGAAGAAGTTTTGAAGGCATTTTCACTAGGTATAGAAGTCTAGGAGACATAGGCTGTCTTTCACTTTAAAGCTGCTGTTCTGTTGCTTTTGACAAGAAATCTGTTATCTTTATCTTTGTTATTCTGTATGTAATATGTCTTTTTAAGTTTGGATGCTTTTAAAATTTTCTCTTTATCACTGGTTTTATGAAGGTTGTGATGCACATTGATATGAGCTTTTTCACTCTGTGTGTTTAAAATCTTCATTAAATTTGGAAAAATTTCAGACATTAATTCTTCAGATATTTTAATCCCCCTATTCTTTCCCCTTATAAATGCATATTAATTCACTAGAAATTCTCCAATGGATCAGCAATGCTGTTTACCCTTGAAGATTCTTTCTGTTTTTCATTTTAACTTGGATGTTTTGTATTGCTGTACATTGTAAGATCACTCATCTATTTAATTGTTTCCAGCCATGTCAACCTTTGTCACTCCTAGTCAGTGTATTTTTCATTTCAGACATTGTGGTTTTCAATGTTCAATTTGAGATTCTCTTTTATTTCTTTCATGTCCCTACTTATATTTTCAACATATGTAATACAATTTTGATGATTACATTATACTGTACTTCCTTTATGATATATATGTCAGTTTTAAGCAATTATGTTTCTCCCCATTATAGGCTGTATTCTCCTCTTCTTTTGTTCACCTGGTAATTTTTTTTGGAAGACATTTGCATAATGTATTTTTTTCTTAATATAGTTTTTTTAAATTTTATTATTTTTTTATTTGCTTATTGATTCATTGAGCACAAATGGAGTACAGCTATTGTTTCTCTGGTTGTACACAAAGTAGAGTCACACCATCTGTGCATTCATACATGTACACAGGGCAATGATGTCTCTCACACATTCTGTTATTATTCTTACCCCCCCACCCGGACCCCACCCCTCCCTTCCCTCTATGCTATCTATCCTTCCTCCATTCTTGCCACCCTTCCCCCCCGCATTATGCATCATCATTCATTTATCAGAGAGACCATTCGGCCTTTGGATTTTTGGGATTGGCTGATCTCACTTAGCATAACAGTCTCCAATATCATCCATTTACCTACAAATGCCATAATTTTATTCTTCTTTATGGCTGAGTAATATTCCATTGTGTATATATACCACAGTTTCTTTAGCCATTCATCTATTGAAGGGCTTCTAGGTTGGTTCCACACTCTAGCTATTGTGAATTGAGCAGCTATGAACATTGATGTGGCTGCATCACTGTAGTAATCTGATTTTAAGTCCTTTGGGTATAGGCCAAGGAGTGGGATAGCTGGGTCAAATGGTGGCTCCATTCCAAGTTTTCTAAGGAATCTCCACACTGCTTTCCAGAGTGGCTGCACCAACTTGCACTCCCACCAACAATGTATGAGTGTACCCTTTTCCCACATCCTGGCCAACACCTGTTGTTGCCTGTATTCTTAATAAAAGACATTCTAAATGGGGTAAGATGAAATCTTAAGGTGGTTTTGATTCGCATTTCTCTTATAACGAGGGATGTTGAACATTTTTCCATAAATCTGTTGATTGCTTGCAGATCTTCCTCTGTAAAGTATCTGTTCATTTCCTTGGTCCATTTATTGATTGGGTTATTAGTGTTCTTGGTGTAAAGATTTTTGAGTACTTTGTAGATTCTGGAGATTAGTGCTCTATCTGAAGTGTGTGTGGCAAAGATTTTCTCCCACTCTGAAGGCTCTCTCTTCACATTGCTGATTGTTTCCTTTGCTGAGAAAAAGCTTTTTATTTGACTCTACCCAATCATTGATTCCTGCTTTGATTTCTTGCGCTTTGGGAGTCATGTTAAGGAAATCTGGTCCTAGGCCAACATGATGAAGATTTGGACCTATTTTCTCTTCTATTAGGTGCAGAATCTCTGGTCTGATTTCTAGGTCCTTGATCCACTTTGAGTTGAGTTTTGTACAGGGTGAGAGATATGGGTTTAGTTTCTTTTAATTGCATATGGATTTCCAGTTTTCCCAGAACCATTTGTTGAAGAGGCTGTCTTTTCTCCATTGTATGTTTTTGGCTCCTTTGTCAAGTATGAGATACCTGTATTTATGTGGGTTTGTCTCTGTGTCCTCTATTCTGTACCATTGATCTACCTGTCTATTTTGGTGCCAATACCATGCTGTTTTTGTCACTATTGCTCTGTAGTATAGCTGAAGGTCTGGTATTGTGAAACCCCTGCTTTGCTCTTCTTGCTAAGGATTGCTTTAGCAATTCTGGGTCTCTTATTCCTCCAAATGAATTTCATGATTGCTTGCTCTATTTCTATGAGGTCTGTCATTGGGATTTTAATTGGAATTGCATTGAATTTGTATAGCATTATTGGAAGTATGGCCATTTTGACAATATTAATTCTGCCTATCCATGAACATGGGAGATCTTTCCATCTTCTCAGATGCTCTTTAACTTCTTTCTTTAGTGTTCTGTAGTTCTCATTGTA